>JAXIVD010004089.1:0-38950 GCA_036785275.1 Cancer borealis | reverse complement strand
GTTACTGTATATAAGATTGAAAATCCTGTGAAGGTTACATAACGATGTGGAAAAAGGGCATCAAGACCAAGAAGATGACTTGTGATTATTTATTGTATATTTTAATTCTTATGTTATAGACGCATAAGGACTAAACTTACATATTTACACACTAACAGAGTAGGATCGAGATAGGATATCATCACTACATATAGTAGTTAAGATGTTATGGACGCATAGAGACAACACTTGGTAATTTCAACACACACACAAGAGGCAAAAGACACCAGTGGTTGGAGTTAAACACATACACTTTTGCACCAACAGGTTGGACCCACACACAGGTTGGATCTACAGATTTACTACTCAATCAAACTACCTCAATATTCTGGGCCTATTTTGGGCACCTTAGGTTTTCACCGTGTCTTATTTAGGTATGGGAACTTGTTGATTGAATTTTTGGATTCATCTTAGAGCACAATGAACGAAAATAACGGTAATTTCGATTTCAACAGCAACTATTACGATGTCCTGGGCGTGGCGGCCGACGCCACCCCAGAAGTAATACGGAAACAGTTCCGCCGTCTCGCCCTTGTCACACACCCGGACAAAAATTCCGATGACGTCAAGGCGGCCACTATAAGGTTCCAGCTGCTCCAACGAGCTGTGGACACTCTGTCGGACCCCGAAAAGCGGGCAAGGTATGACGCCAAGCACGGGAGGCACCAACGCCAGTCCCGGCAGGCGCGGAAGGACAAGGCCAAGCCCTCCTCCTCCTCCTCCTCCACTTCCTCCTCCTCCTCCTCCTCCTCCTCCTCCTCCTCCTCCTCCTCCTCCTCTTCCTCTTCTTCCTCCTCACACTCTTCTTCTTCCTCCTCTTCACACTCTTCTTCTTCTTCTTCTTCTTCTTCTTCCAAATCTTCCCGCAGGTTTTCCTTCTCTTCCTCTCCAACCTATACTTTCTCTTACAAAACTACAGGAGCAGAGGAGGTCTCGGCCAAGGAAAGCAAAGCAAGAAAGCGAAGGCGACAGAGGCAGAAACAGCAGGAGCAGCGGAACTGAACGTGCCGCCAACACGGACCGGGAACTTGTCTGGGCTGTGACAAGCCGAGGTGAGGCGCCGAGCGGAAATTTCCTGTTACCGTCATCCGCGAGCGAATCTATCTATCTCTCTTTCTATACGCCACATAGAAAGAGAAATAAATAGATTAAAAAAATTTAAAAGATCGATAATTACGACTTGCTGAGCTGGTAGGTAGGTAGTTAATTAGTTGTTAAGTAGGTAGGTAGGTAGTTAATTAGGTAGTTAGTTAGGTAGTTAGATAGCTAGGTAGTTAGGTAAATAAATAAATAAATAAAAAAAATAAAAAAAATAGGAAAAAAAATAATAGGAAAAAAAAAAATAAAAAAATAATAGGAATAAAATAGGAAAAAATAAATAAATAAATAAAAAATAATAGAAAAAAATAAGAAAAAAAATTTAAAAAAAATTATAGGACAAAAAAAATGAAATAAATAAATAAAAGGAACTTTATTAACTAAAGTTAAGGAAAGCATGACAGACGGATCGCCCGTCAACTTTGTATTGTGTATTGCGCGGAGTGCGTGTATTCTGTGTGTGTATGTGTGTTGGGGAAGCGATTGTGAGTGTGTGCATGTGTGTAGGGGAATGAGTGTTTGTGTTGATGGTGGTGCCTGGGTGTGTTTTGGGGTATTGATATTTGGGGTGTATTTAAGGGTATTGATAATTGGGGTGTGTTTTGGGGTATTGATAAGTTTGTGTGTTTTGGGTATTGATAAGTTTGTGTGTTTTGGGTATTGATAAGTTTGTGTGTTTTGGGTATTGATAAGTTTGCGTGTTTTGGGTATTGATAAGTTTGTGTGTTTGGGGTATTGATAAGTTTGTGTGTTTTGGGGTATTGATAAGTGGGGTGTGTTTTTGGGTATTGATATTTTGGGTATGTTTTGGGGTATTGATAAGTTTGTGTGTTTTGGGTATTGATAAGTTTGTGTGTTTTGGGTATTGATAAGTTTGTGTGTTTTGGGTATTGATAAGTTTGTGTGTTTTGGGTATTGATAAGTTTGTGTGTTTTGGGGTATTGATAAGTTTGTGTGTTTTGGGTATTGATAAGTTTGTGTGTTTTGGGTATTGATAAGTTTGTGTGTTTTGGGTATTCATAAGTAGGATGTGTTTTGAGGTATTGATAAGTTTGTGTGTTTTGGGTATTGATAAGTTTGTGTGTTTTGGGTATTGATAAGTTTGTGTGTTTTGGGGTATTCATAAGGGTGTGTGTTTTGGGGTATTGATAACTTTGAATATTTTTGGGGTATTGATAATTGGGGTATGTTTTTGGGGTATTAATAAGGGTGGTGCCTGGGTGTTTTTTTTTGGGTATTGATAATTGGGATGTGTTTTGGGGTATTGATAAGTTTGTGTATTTTTGGGGTATTGATAAATTTGTGTGTTTTTTGGGTATTGATAAGTAGGATAAATTTTTTGGGTATTGATAAGTGGAGTGTGTTTTGGGGTATTGATAAGTGGGGTGTGTTTTGAGGTATTAATAAGTGGGGTGTGTTTTAGGGTATTGATACGTGAAGTGTGTTTTTGGAGTATTGATAAGTAGGGTGTGTTTTGGGGTATTGATAAGTGGGGTGTGATTTGAGGTATTGATAAGTGGGGGGTGTTTTAGGGTATTGATACGTGAAGTGTGTTTTTGGAGTATTGATAAGTAGGGTGTGTTTTGGGGTATTGATAAGTAGGGTGTGTTTTGGGGGTATTGATAAGTGGGGTGTGTTTTGGGGTATTGATAAGTGGGGTGTGTTTTGGGGTATTAATAAGTGGAGTGTGTTTTGGGGTATTGATACGTGAAGTGTGTTTTTGGAGTATTGATAAGTGGGGGGTGTTTTGGGGTATTGATAAGTAGGGTGTGTTCTGGGGTATTGATAAGTGGGGTGTATTTTGGGGTATTGATAAGTGGGGGGTGTTTTGGGGTATTGATAAGTGGGGGGTGTTTTGGGGTATTGATAAGTGGGGTGTGCTTTGGGGTATTGATAAGTGGGGTGTGTTTTGGGGTATTGATAAGTGGGGTGTGTTTTGGGGTATTGATAAGTGGGGTGTGTTTTAGGGTATTGATACGTGAAGTGTGTTTTTGGAGTATTGATAAGTAGGGTGTGTTTTGGGGTATTGATAAGTGGGGTATGTTTTGAGGTATTGATAAGTGGGGGGTGTTTTAGGGTATTGATACGTGAAGTGTGTTTTTGGAGTATTGATAAGTAGGGTGTGTTTTGGGGTATTGATAAGTAGGGTGTGTTTTGGGGTATTGATAAGTGGGGGGTGTTTTGGGGTATTGATAAGTAGGGTGTGTTTTGGGGGTATTGATAAGTGGGGTGTGTTTTGGGGTATTGATAAGTGGGGTGTGTTTTGGGGTATTAATAAGTGGAGTGTGTTTTGGGGTATTGATACATGAAGTGTGTTTTTGGAGTATTGATAAGTGGGGTGTGTTTTGGGGTATTGATAAGTAGGGTGTGTTCTGGGGTATTGATAAGTGGGGTGTATTTTGGGGTATTGATAAGTGGGGGGTGTTTTGGGGTATTGATAAGTGGGGTGTGTTTTGGGGTATTGATAAGTGGGGTGTGTTTTGGGGTATTGATAAGTAGGGTGTGTTTTGGGGTATTGATACGTGAAGTGTGTTTTTGGAGTATTGATAAGTAGGGTGTGTTTTGGGGTATTGATAAGTGGGGTATGTTTTGAGGTATTGATAAGTGGGGGGTGTTTTAGGGTATTGATACGTGAAGTGTGTTTTTGGAGTATTGATAAGTAGGGTGTGTTTTGGGGTATTGATAAGTAGGGGGTGTTTTGGGGTATTGATAAGTGGGGTGTGTTTTGGGTATTGATAAGTAGGGTGTGTTTTGGGGGTATTGATAAGTGGGGGGTGTTTTGGGGTATTGATAAGTGGGGTGTGTTTTGGGGTATTAATAAGTGGAGTGTGTTTTGGGGTATTGATACGTGAAGTGTGTTTTTGGAGTATTGATAAGTGGGGTGTGTTTCGGGGTATTGATAAGTAGGGTGTGTTCTGGGGTATTGATAAGTGGGGTGTATTTTGGGGTATTGATAAGTGGGGGGTGTTTTGGGGTATTGATAAGTGGGGTGTGTTTTGGGGTATTGATAAGTGGGGGGTGTTTTGGGGTATTGATAAGTAGGGTGTGTTTTGGGGTATTGATACGTGAAGTGTGTTTTTGGAGTATTGATAAGTAGGGTGTGTTTTGGGGTATTGATAAGTGGGGTATGTTTTGAGGTATTGATAAGTGGGGGGTGTTTTAGGGTATTGATACGTGAAGTGTGTTTTTGAAGTATTGATAAGTAGGGTGTGTTTTGGGGTATTGATAAGTGGGGTGTGTTTTGAGGTATTGATAAGTGGGGGGTGTTTTGGGGTATTGATAAGTGGGGTGTGTTTTGGGGTATTGATAAGTGGGATGTGTTTTGGGGTATTGATAAGTGGGGGGTGTTTTGGGGTATTGATAAGTGGGGTGTGTTTTGGGGTATTGATAAGTGGGGTGTGTTTTGGGGTATTGATAAGTGGGGTGTGTTTTGGGGTATTGATAAGTGGGGGGTGTTTTGTGGTATTGATAATTGGGGGGTGTTTTGGGGTATTGATAATTGGGATGTGTTTTTGGAGTATTGATAAGTTTGTGTCTTTTTTGGGTATTGATAAGTTTGTGTGTTTTTTGGGTATTGATAAGTGGAATGTATTTTTGGAGTATTGATAAGTGGAGTGTGATTTGGGGTATTGATAAGTGGAGTGTGTTTTTGGAGTATTGATAAGTGGAGTGTGTTTTGGGGTATTGATAAGTGGAGTGTGTTTTTGGAGTATTGATAAGTGGGGGGTGTTTTGGGGTATTGATAAGTAGGGTGTGTTCTGGGGTATTGATAAGTGGGGTGTATTTTGGGGTATTGATAAGTGGGGGGTGTTTTGGGGTATTGATAAGTGGGGGGTGTTTTGGGGTATTGATAAATGGGGTGTGCTTTGGGGTATTGATAAGTGGGGTGTGTTTTGGGGTATTGATAAGTGGGGTGTGTTTTGGGGTATTGATAAGTGGGGTGTGTTTTGGGGTATTGATAAGTGGGGTGTGTTTTGGGGTATTGATAAGTGGGGTGTGTTTTGGGGTATTGATAAGTGGGGGGTGTTTTGTGGTATTGATAATTGGGGTGTGTTTTGGGGTATTGATAATTGGGATGTGTTTTTGGAGTATTGATAAGTTTGTGTCTTTTTTGGGTATTGATAAGTTTGTGTGTTTTTTGGGTATTGATAAGTGGGGGGTGTTTTAGGGTATTGATACGTGAAGTGTGTTTTTGGAGTATTGATAAGTAGGGTGTGTTTTGGGGTATTGATAAGTAGGGTGTGTTTTGGGGTATTGATAAGTGGGGTGTGTTTTGGGGTATTGATAAGTAGGGCGAGGTATGACGCCAAGCACGGGAGGCACCAATGCCAGTCCCGGCAGGCGCGGAAGGACAAGGCCAAGCCCTACTCCTCCTCCTCCTTCTCCTCCTCCTCACACTCTTCTTCTTCTTGTTCTTGTTCTTGTTCTTGTTCTTGTTCTTCTTCTTGTTCTTCTTCTTGTTCTTCTTCTTGTTCTTCTTCTTGTTCTTGTTCTTGTTCTTCTTGTTCTTCTTGTTCTTGTTCTTCTTCTTCTTGTTCTTGTTCTTGTTCTTGTTCTTCTTGTTCTTGTTCTTCTTCTTCTTCTTCTTCTTCTTCTTCTTCTTCTAAATCCTCCCGCAAGTTTTCCTTCTCTTCCTCTCCAACCTATACTTTCACTTACAAAACTACAGGAGCAGAGGAGGTTTCGGCTAAAGGGAACAAGGCCAGGAAGCGAAGGCGACAGAGGCAGAAACAGCAGGAGCAGCGACACTGAACATGCCTCCAACACGGACCGGGAACTTGTCCGGGCTGCGACAAGCCGAGGTGAGGCGCCGAGCGGAAATTTCCTATTTCTGAAATATGCGTGCGTATCTATCTATCTCTCTTTCTATACGCAATATAGATAGAGAAATAGATAGATTAAATGTTTTCAAGAACTCGACCATTACTACTTGCTCAGCTGGTCGGTAGATAGGTAGTCAAATAGGTAGTTAATTAGGCAGTTAATTAGGTATTGATAATTGGGGGGTGTTTTTTAAGGTATTGATAGGTGGGGTATGTTTCGGGGTATTGATAATTAAGGTGTGTTTGGTAGTATTAGTAATTGGGGTGTGTTTGTGTGTGGGTGGTGCCTGGGGGTATGTATTTGTGTTGATGGTGTGTGGATGTGTTTGTGTGTTGGTGGTGGTGTGTGGGTGTGTTCCTGTATTGGTGGTGTCCGGGTGTTAAGGGAATGAATGTGTGTGTGCGCATGTGCGTGTAATACGTGGAGTGAGTGTATTTGTGTATGTGTGTTGGGGAAGCGACTGTGAGTGTGTGTGTGTGTAAGAGCAATGAGTGTTTGTGTTGGTGGTGGTGCCTCGGTGTGTTTTGGGGTATTGATAATTGTGGTGTGTTTTGGGAGTATTGATAATTTGCGTGTGTTTTGGGTATTGATAGCTGGGGCATGTTTTGGGGTATTGATAATTGGGGTGTGTTTTGGTGTATTGATTATTGGGGTGTTTTTTGGGGTATTGATAATTGGGATGTTTATTAGGTAGTGATAACTGGGGCATGTTTTGGGGTATTGATAATTAGGTTGTCTTTTGGAGTATTGATTATTGGGGTGTTTTTTCGGGTATTGATGATTGGGGTGTGTTTTAGGGTATTGATAATTTGGATGTTGGGCCTGTTCCCCTGAAGCACGCTTCATTAAGGACAGCTGGAAGCAGCTTGGTGTTTGTTGTTAAGTTAGATTTGTTTTTTCTTGACTCGCTAAGAGTATAAGAAAACGTTTTTCTACTTATATATTTAGAGCACCTCAGTTTTTTAAGTGTGCAAAACAAGCATCAGACTCTCTGAGCCTAGACGTGCGCAGGCAGGGCTATACCAACAGGGTGACCTGCCTCAAGCAGGTATATATACTATAAATAATACTGCCGCGGCCCAAGGGTAGCCACCCACTTGGGCAAGAGACTGTGTAACCTTGACGAGGAGCGGCAGCTTGTTCCATCTGGTGCTTTTACTTGGGATTGGTGGCTACAATCCTGTTACCTTAGGGGAGTGAGCGCCACGTGGTACTAATTAGCAGTCTCGCGGAAGCCAGTTGGCCTAGCTAGCCGCTGGTGGATAAAACATGCTAAAAAGAAACATAAGAAGCCTCGGATTCGGACTGATAATTTGGTGACGACCGGACATTCACAGACTGATAACTTGGTGACGACCCGGCATTCCCATGGACCTGTTTTACGGACTGATAACTTGGTAACGACCCGGCATTCCCATGGACTTGTTTCACGGATTGACAAATTGGTGACGACCCGGCACTCCCATGGACCTGTTTCACAGACTGACAAATTGGTGACGATCCGGCACTCCCATGGACCTGTTTCACAGATTGACAAATTGGTGACGACCCGGCACTCCCATGGACCTGTTTCACGGACCAATAGCTTCACAACTAGGGAGACTAGGGAGGAGAGAGAGGATAAGGCTTTCCTCGCAGATTTCAAAGAGTATGTGTTGACTCACACCAATGTGATGTCTGAGGAGAAAATGAATGACCTCCGTGTCCTAAAACACCTCGGGGAAGGCTCTTTTGGCACCGTTGACCTTGTCACCTTCAAGGGACGTGACGCCATCCGCAAGGCCAGTAAGTCTGGCGGGGATCCCACCATGTTCCTGTGGGAGGCGCGCGTGACCCTGGAGGTGGATGGGGCAGGTGGCGCGCCACGTCTGCACGCGCTCACCACCAAGCCGGCTATGGCAGTCATGGACTACGCCGGCACGTCCCTGCTTCGCACCCTCATCAAGGGATGCACTATGGGCACGTTTCTCCGGGTGGTGGCGGGCCTGGCCAAGAGCCTGGCTGAGGTGCATGCCAAAGGGTTTGTCCACAATGACATCAAGTGTGATAACATCACGGTGACAGGCCGACCCTCCAGTCCTTCTGTGCACGTCATTGACTTTGGGCTCGCCACCAAGGTCAACGACAGGTTCTATTTTGAGCTGTTTAACTGGCCTCGCAACCCCGACTACCAGCATCCCTCCGATTACAGGTCTCCGGAGCTGAAGAAGGGCGAGCCTCTGCAGCCCTCCAGCGACGTGTTCAGTGTCGGGGTGATGCTGAGAGACGTATGTAAGTGCACCAAGCACCGACGGCTCAACGAGCTGCTCATGCCCCTAGCAAAGGCGTGCATGGAGGATTGGCCCGAGGATCGGCCTTCCCTCAGCAAGATGGAGCAGGATGTGCAGAACATGGTGTCCATCCTTACAGACAACGAGGAGAACCATGTTCTGGCCCCCCGGCGCAAAGGACGAGGAGGAAAGCGGTGATCAAGCACCGGCCAAGGACCAGGATAGCACAACCTCCCTCTCCCCCCGTCTCTCCTCTCCCCGCTCCACATCCCCTATCATACAAATGCCTTCCTCCCTCCCTTAAATCACTCCTCCACCCTCCCCTACATTCTCCACCTTCCCTCATTCCACTCCCTTATCATCTGTACCTCCTCCTCCCTCTCTCACTCCACTCCCCTATATCCTCCACCTTCCCTCATTCCAATCTCTCCATCCTACCTTCCTTACTCCACTTCCTCTAGAGTCCCTCCCCCTTTCTTCCTCCCTCACACCTCTTCCTTTTCAATCCCTAGCCCCTCCTCCCTCCCTCTCATTTCTCCTCCATCAATCACTACCACATCTCTCTCCGTCATCCCACTCGCCAATCCCCCCTCCCCATCCCCAATACCTCTCCCTGTAGTAGCAGTAGTAGTAGTAGTAGTAGTAGTAGTAGTAGTAGTAGTAGTAGTAGTAGTAGTAGTAGTAGTAGTAGTAGTAGTAGTAATAGTATTAGTAGTATTAGTAGTAGTAGTAGTAGTAGCAGTAGTAGTAGTAGTAGTAGTAGTAGTAGTAGTAGTAGCAGTAGTAGTAGTAGTAGTAGTAGTAGTAGTAGTAGTAGTAGTAGTAGTAGTAGTAGTAGTAGTAGTAGCAGTAGTAGTAGTAGTAGTAGTAGTAGTAGTAGTAGTAGTAGTAGTAATAGTAGTAGTAGTAGTAGTAGTAGTAGTAGTAGTAGTAGTAGTAGTAGTAGTAGTAGTAGTAGTAATAGTAGTAGTAGTATTAGTAGTAGTAGTAGTAGTAGCAGTAGTAGTAATAGTAGTAGTAGTAGTAGTAGTAGTAGTAGTAGTAGTAGTAGTAGTAGTAGTAGTAGTAGTAGTAGTAGTAGTAGTAATAGTAGTAGTAGTAGTAGTAGTAGTAGTAGTAGTAGTAGTAGTAGTAGTAGTAGTAATAGCATTAGCAAAAGTAGTAATAGTAGAAGTATTAGTAGCAGCAACAACAATGGTAGTAGTAATAGTAGTAGAAGTAAAAGAAATAATAATAATATTAGTTGTTGTTGTTGCTGTAATTGTTGTTGTGATAACATTTTGATTAACAAGGTTATGTTAGGATAGGGTTTAGGTTAAGATAAGATTCGGTAGGACCAGAAATTACAGGATAACCAAATTTCAAAAATGATATGCGCCTGGCCAGCTGAGAGCAAGTGAAAGTGTGCAAATGAGTTAAGCTGTGTTTACCTGCACTCATTCAGCCATGTATGTATTCTTTCACCTATGTATGTATTCGCTCGCTCATGTAAGTGTTCATTCGGCCATATTTGTATTTACTCACTCATGTACGTATTCGCTCGCCATTGTATGTATTCATTCGCCAGTGTATGTATTCGCTCACCCATGTATGTATTTACTAACCCATGCATAAATTCACTTACTCATGTATGTATTCGCTCGCCTATGTATATATTCCCGCACCCATGTATGTATTCGTTCGCCAATGTATGTATTCGCTCGCCCATGTATGTATTTGCTCACACATGTATGAATTACATCACCCATGTATGTATTCGTTCGTCCATGTCTGTATTCACTCATCCATGTATGTATTCGCTCGCCTATGTATTCACTCGCCCATGTATGTTTTCACTCGCCAATGTCTGTATTCGCTCGCCAATGTATGTATTCGCTCGCCTATGTATTCACTCGCCCATGTATGTTTTCACTCGCCAATGTATGTATTCGCTCGCCCATGTATGTATTCGCTCGCCTATGTATTCGCTCGCCCATGTATGTATTCGCTCGCCCATGTGTGTATTCGCTCGCCCATGTATGTATTCGCTCGCCCATGTATGTATTCGCTCGCCCATGTATGTATTCGCTCGCCCGTGTATGCATTCGCTCGCCCATGTATGTATTCGCTCGCCCATGTATGTATTCACTCGCCCATGTATGTATTCGCTCGCCCATGTATGTATTCGCTCGCCCATGTATTTATTCGCTCGCCCATGTATGTATTCGCTCGCCCATGTATGTATTCGCTCGCCCATGTATGTATTCGCTCGCCCATGTATGTATTCGCTCGCCCATGTATGTATTCGCTCGCCCATGTATGTATTCGCTCGCCCATGTATGCATTCGCTCGCCCATGTATGTATTCGCTCGACCATGTATGTATTCACTCGCCCATGTATGTATTCACTCGCCCATGAATGTATTCACTCGGCCATGAATGTATTCACTCACCCATGTATGTATTCACTCGCCCATGTATGTATTCACTCACCCATGTATGTATTCACTCGCCCATGTATGTATTCACTCACCCATGTATGTATTCACTCGCCCATGTATGTATTCACTCGCCCATGTATGTATTCACTCGCCCATGAATGTATTCGCTCGCCCATGAATGTATTCACTCACCCATGCTCATGTATGTATTTACTCACTCATTTATGTATTCGCTCATCCATGTATGTATTGACACGCCCATGTATATATTCGCTCGCCCATGTATGTATTCACTCGCCCATGTATGTATTCGCTCGCCCATGTATGTATTCGCTCGCCCATGTATGTATTCGCTCTCCCATGTATGTATTCGCTCTCCCATGTATGTATTCGCTCGCCCATGTATGTATTCGCTCTCCCATGTATGTATTCGCTCGCCCATGTATGTATTCGCTCGCCCATGTATGTATTCGCTCTCCCATGTATGTATTCGCTCGCCCATGTATGTATTCGCTCGCCCATGTATGTATTCGCTCTCCCATGTATGTATTCGCTCTCCCATGTATGTATTCGCTCTCCCATGTATGTATTCGCTCTCCCATGTATGTATTCGCTCGCCCATGTATGTATTCGCTCGCCCATGTATTTATTCGCTCGCACATGTAAGTAATCGCTCGCCCATGTATGTATTAGCTCGCACATGTATGTATTCGCTCGCCCATGTATGTATGTATTAGCTCGCTCTTATATGTATTCACTCAGCCATGCATGTATTTGCTCGCCCATGTGTGTATGTATATATATATATATATATATATATATATATATATATATATATATATATATATATATATATATATATATATATACATATATATATATATATATATATATATATATATATATATATATATATATATATATATATATATATTCCCTCGCTCATGTATATATTCACTCACCCATGCGCATGTATGTATTCGCTCCCCCATGTATGTATTGCTCGCCCAAGTATGTGTTCGCTTACCCATGTATGTATTCACCCACCCATGTATGTATTCGCTCACCCATGTATGTATTCGCTCACCCATGTATGTATTCACTCACCCATGTATGTATTCGCTCGTCCATGAATGTAATCGCTTGTCCACGTATGTATTCGCTCGCCTATGTATGTATTCACTCAACCTGAATGTAAGTATTCACTCGCCCATGTATGTATTCGCTCGCCCATGTATGTATTCTCTCACCCATGAATGTATTCGCTCATCCATGTATGCATTCGCTCACCCATGTATGAATTCGCTTGCAAATGTATGTATTTGCTTTTCCATGTATGTATACGCTCGCTTATGTATGTATTCGCTCGTTCATGTGTATTCGCCTTCCCATGTATTTATTCGCTCGCCTATGTATGTCTTCGCACCCCCATGTATGTATTCGCTTGCTCTTGTATGTATTTACTCACACATTTATGTATTTGCTCGCCCATGTATATATTTGCTCGGCCAAGTATGTATTCACTCGCTTATGTATGTATTCGCTAGAACATGTATGTATTCGCTCGCCCATGTATGTATTCGCTCGAACATGTATGTATTCGCTCGCCCATGTGTGCATATATTAGTAAATGTATGTATTCACTCCCCTACGTATGTATTCGTTTGCCCATGCATGTATTTTCTCATGCACGTATATATTCGTTCGCGTATGTATGTATTCCCTCACTCATGTATGTATTCGCTAGCTCATGTATGTATTCGCTTGCCCATGCATATATTCGCTCGCCCATGTATGTATTTGCTCACCCATGTATGTATTTGCTCCCTCATGTATGTATTCGCACGTCAATGTATGTATTTGCTCACTCATGTTTGTATTAGGTCGGCCATGTATGTATTCTCTCACCCATGTATTAATTTACTCGCCCATGTATGTATTCACTCGCCCATGTATGTATTCACTCGCCCATGTATGTATTTGCTCGCCGTTGTATGTATTTGCTCGTTTATGGATGTAATAGCTCGCCCATGTATGTATATACCCATCCATGTATGTATTCGATTGCCCATGTATATATTTACTCACCCATGTAGGTATTCGCTCGCATATGTATGTATTTACTCACCCATGTATGTTGTCGCTCGCCCATGTAAGTATTTACTTAACCATGTATGTATTCCCTCGGTTATGTATGTATTAACTTATCCATGTATGTGTTCGCTCGCCCATGTATGTATTTACTCGCTCATGTATGTGTTCACTTGCTTATGTATGTACTCACTTGCTCATGTATGTATTCACTCGCCCATGTATGTATTCGCTCACCCACGTATATATTTACTTACCAATGTATATATTCACTCGTTCATGTGTGTTGGTTCGCCAATGCATGTATTCGCTCGCACATGTAAGTATTTACTCACCCATGTATGTATTCGCTCGCACATGTAAGTATTTACTCACCCATGTATGTATTCACTCGAACATGTAAGTATTTACTCACCCATGTATGTATTCGCTCGCACATGTAAGTATTTACTCACCCATGTATGTATTCGCTCTCACATGTAAGTATTTACTCACCCATGTATGTATTCCCTTGCATATGTAAGTATTTACTCACCCATATATGTATTCGCTTGCATATGTAAGGCTTTACTCACCCATGTATGTATTCGCTCGCACATGTAAGTATTTACTCACCCATGTATGTATTCGCTCGAACATGTAAGTATTTACTCACCCATGTATGTATTCGCTTGCATATGTAAGTATTTACTCACCCATGTATGTATTCGCTCGCACATGTAAGTATTTACTCACCCATGTATGTATTCGCTCTCACATGTAAGTATTTACTCACCCATGTATGTATTCGCTTGCATATGTAAGTATTTACTCACCCATGTATGTATTCGCTTGCATATGTAAGGCTTTACTCACCCATGTATGTATTCGCTCGCACATGTAAGTATTTACTCACCCATGTATGTATTCGCTTGCACATGTAAGTATTTACTCACCCATGTATGTATTCGCTTGCATATGTAAGTATTTACTCACCCATGTATGTATTCGCTCGCACATGTAAGTATTTACTCACCCATGTATGTATTCGCTCGCCCATGTAAGTATTTACTCACCCATGTATGAATTCGCTTGCACATGTAAGTATTTACTCACCCATGTATGTATTCGCTCGCACATGTAAGTATTTACTCACCCATGTATGTATTCGCTTGCACATGTAAGTATTTACTCACCCATGTATGTGTTCGCTTGCACATGTAAGTATTTACTCACCTATGTATGTATTGGCTCGCCCATGTAAGTATTTACTCACCCATGTATGTATTCGCTTGCACATGTAAGTATTTACTCACCCATGTATGTATTCGCTTGCACATGTATGTATTTACTCACCCATGTATGTATTCGCTGGCACATGTAAGTATTTACTCACCCATGTATGTATTCGCTCGCACATGTAAGTATTTACTCACCCATGAATGTATTCGCTCGAACATGTAAGTATTTACTCACCCATGTATGTATTCGCTCGCACATGTAAGTATTTACTCACCCATGTATGTATTCGCTCTCACATGTAAGTATTTACTCACCCATGTATGTATTCGCTCGCCCATGTAAGTATTTACTCACCCATGTATGTGTTCGCTTGCACATGTAAGTATTTACTCACCCATGTATGTATTCGCTTGCACATGTATGTATTTACTCACCCATGTATGTATTCGCTTGCACATGTAAATATTTACTCACCCATGTATGTATTCGCTCGCACATGTAAGTATTTACTCACCCATGTATGTATTCGCTCGCACATGTAAGTATTTACTCACCCATGTATGTATTCGCTCGCCCATGTAAGTATTTACTCACCCATGTATGAATTCGCTTGCACATGTATGTATTTACTCACCCATGTATGTATTCGCTTGCACATGTAAGTATTTACTCACTCATGTATGTATTCGCTCGCACATGTAAGTATTTACTCACCCATGTATGTATTCGCTTGCACATGTAAGTACTTTCTCACCCATGTATGTATTCGCTTGCACATGTAAGTATTTACTCACCCATGTATGTATTCGCTCGCCCTTGTATGTATTAACTTATCCATGTATGTGTTCGTTCGCCCATGTATTTATTTACTCGTTATGTATGTGTTCACTTGCTCATGTATGTAATGAATTGTTCATGTATGTATTCACTCGCCCATGTATGTATTCCCTCAGCTATGTATGTATATGCTCGCCCATGTATGTATATGCTCACCCATTTAAATATTCGCTCGCGTATGTATTCATATGTATGCATATGTATGTATTCTTTCACATATGTATATATTTTCTTACCCATGTATGTATTCACTCGCTTATTTATGTATTCGCTCGTACATGTATGTATTTACTCACCCATGTATGTATCCGCTTGGAAATGTATGTATTTGCTCGCACATGTGTGTATTTCCTCACCTTTGTATGTATTCACTCATCCATGTATGTATTTACTCAACCATGTATGTATTTGTTCGCTCATGTATTTATTACCTCACCCATGTATGTATTCGCTCGTCCATGTATGTATTTCCTCAACCATGTATGTATTTGCTCGCACATGTGTGTATTTCCTCACCCCTGTATGTATTCGCTCGTCCATGTATGTATTTCCTCAAGCATGTATGTATTTGCTCACCCATGTATGCATTCGCTGGCCCATGTATTTATTCCCTTCACTAGCCTATTTATGTTCTCTCGCACATGTATGTATTCACTCGCCCATGTATGTATTCACTCGCCCATGTATGTATTCACTCGCCCATGTATATATTCACTCGCACATGTATGTATTCTCTCGCCCATGTATGTATTCACTCGCCCATGTATGTATTCACTCGCCCATGTATGTATTCACTCGCCCATGTATGTATTCACTCGCCAATGTATGTATTCACTCGCCCATGTATGTATTCACTCGCCCATGTATGTATTAACTCGCCCATGTATGTATTCACTCGCCCATGTATGTATTCACTCGCCCATGTATGTATTCACTCGCACATGTATGTATTCACTCGCCCATGTATGTATTCACTCACCCATGTATGTCTTCACTCGCACATGTATGTATTCACTCGCCCATGTATGTATTCCCTCACCCATGTATGTATTCACTCGCACATGTATGTATTCACTCGCCCATATATGTATTCACTCGCACATGTATGTATTCACTCGCCCATGCATGCATTCACTCGCCCATGTATGTATTCACTCGCACATGTATGTATTCACTCGCCCATGTATGTATTCAATCGCACATGTAAGTATTCACTCGCCCATGTATGTATTCACTCGCACATATATATATTCACTCGCCCATGTATGTATTCACTCGCCCATGTATATATTCACTCGCCCATGTATGTATTCACTCGCCCATGTATGTATTCACTCTCCCATGTATGTATTCACTCGCCCATGTATGTCTTCACTCGCCCATGTATGTATTCACACGCACATGTATGTATTCACTCGCCCATGTATGTATTCACTCGCACATGTATGTATTCACTCGCCCATGTATGTCTTCATTCGCACATGTATGTATTCACTCGCCCATGTATTTATTCACTCGCACATGTATGTATTCACTCGCCCATGTATGTATTCACTCGGCCATGTATGTATTCACTTGGCCATGTATGTATTCACTCGCCCATGTATGTATTCGCTCGCCCATGTATGTATTCACTCGGCCATGTATGTATTGACTCGCTCATGTATGTATTCACTCGGCCATGTATGTATTCACTCAGCCATGTATGTATTCAATCAGCCATGTATGTATTCACTCGGCCATGCATGTATTCAATCGCCCATGTATGTATTCACTCGGCCATGTAGTATTCACTCGCCCATGTATGTATTCACTCGCCCATGTATGTATTCACTCGCCCATGTAGTATTCACTCGCCCATGTATGTATTCGCTCGGCCATATTTGTATTTCCTCACCCATGTATTTGTTTGCTTTCTCATGTGTGTATATGCTCACTATGTATGTATTTGCTCGCATATGTATGTATTTGCTCATCCCTGTATTTATTTACTCACCCATGTATGTATTCACTAGAACATGTATGTATTCATTTGCACATGTATGTATTCACTCGCACATGTAGGTATTCACTCGCATATGTATGTTCACTCGCACATGTATGTATTCACTCGCACATGTATGTATTCACTCGCACATGTATGTCTTCATTCGCACATGTATGTATTCATTCGCACATGTATGTATTCACTCGCACATGTATGTATTCATTCGCACATGTATGTATTCATTCGCACATGTATGTATTCACTCGCACATGTATGTATTAATTCGCCCATGTATGTATTCATTCGCACATGTATGTATTCACTCGCACATGTATGTATTCATTCGCACATGTATGTATTCATTCGCACATGTATGTATTCACTCGCACATGTATGTATTAATTCGCCCATGTATGTATTAACTCGCCCATATATGTATTCACTAGCATATGAATGTATACGTTCGGTTATGTATGTATTCGCTCACCCATGTATGTATTCGCTCTCCCATGTATGTATTCACTCTCCCATGTATGTATTCGCTCTCCCATGTATGTATTCGCACTCCTATGTATGTATTCGCTCACCCATGTATGTATTCGCTCTCCCATGTATGTATTTGCTCTCCCATGTATGTATTCGCTCTCCCATGTATGTATTCGCTCTCCCATGTATGTATTCGCTCTCCCATGTATGTATTCGCTCTCCCATGTATGTATTCGCTCTCCCATGTATGTATTCGCTCTCCCATGTATGTATTCGCTCTCCCATGTATGTATTCGCTCGCCCATGTATGTCTTCACTCGCATATGTATGTATTCACTCGTATATGAATGTATACGCTCGGTTATGTATGTATTTGCTCCCCCATGTGTGTATTCGCTCACCCATGTATTTATTCGCTTCCCCATGTATTTTCTCGCTCTCCCATGTATGTATTCGCTCGCCCATTTATGTATTCACTCGCCCATGTATGTATTCGCTCGCCCATGTATGTATTCGCTTGTTCATGTATGTATTCGCTTATCCATGTATATATACGCTCTCTCATGTATGTATTAGTTCGCACATGTATGTATTCGCTCGCCCATGCATGTGTTTGCACACCCATGTATGTATTCATTCACCCATGTATGTATTCACTCACCCATGTATGTATTTCCTCGCCCATATGTATATTCCCTCGCCTATGTATGTATTTGCTCGTCTATGTATGTATTGGTCACCCATGTATGTATACACTCACCCTTTTATGCATTCCCCCACCCCTGAATGTATTCACTCGCGCATGCATTTATTCGCTTCCCCATGTATGTATTTGCTAGCCCATGTATGTATTCACTCGCCCATGTATGTATTCCTTCACCCATGTATGTATTCGCTCGCCCATGTATGTATTAGCTTGCCCATGAAAGTATACACTCTTCCATGTCTGTATTTGCTCACCCATGTATGTATTTGCTCGCCCATATTTGTATTTCCTCACCCATGTATTTATTTGCTTTCCCATGTGTGTATATGCTCACTATGTATGTATTTGCTCGCATATGTATGTATTCTTTCACATATGTATGTGATGGGAAGGGGAGTGGAAAGGGAGAATGAATAAGTGATGGGAAGGGGAGTGGTAAGGGAGAATGGATAAGTGATGGGAAGGGGAGTGGAAAGGGAGAATGAATAAGTGATTGGAAGGGGAGTGGAAAGGGAGAATGGTTAAGTAATGGGAAGGGGAGTGGAAAGGGAGAATGAATAAGTGATGGGAAGGGGAGTGGAAAGGGAGAATGGATAAGTAATGGGAAGGGGAGTGGAAAGGGAGAATGAATAAGTGATGGGAAGGGGAGTGGAAAGGGAGAATAGTTAAGTAATGGGAAGGGGAGTGGAAAGGGAGAATGAATAAGTGATGGGAAGGGGAGTGGAAAGGGAGAATGGATAAGTAATGGGAAGGGGAGTGGAAAGGGAGAATGGATAAGTGATGGGAAGGGGAGTGGAAAGGGAGAATGGATAAGTGATGGGAAGGGGAGTGGAAAGGGAGAATGAATAAGTGATTGGAAGGGGAGTGGAAAGGGAGAATGAATAAGTGATGGGAAGGGGAGTGGCAAGGGAGAATGGATAAGTGATGGGAAGGGGAGTGGAAAGGGAGAATGAATAAGTGATGGGAAGGGGAGTGGAAAGGGAGAATGGATAAGTGATGGGAAGGGGAGTGGAAAGGGTGAATGGATAAGTGATGGGAAGGGGAGTGGAAAGGGTGAATGGATAAGTGATGGGAAGGGGAGTGGAAAGGGAGAATGGATAAGTGATTGGAAGGGGAGTGGAAAGGGTGAATGGATAAGTGATGGGAAGTAGAGTGGAAAGGGAGAATGGATAAGTGATGGGAAGGGGAGTGGAAAGGGTGAATGGATAAGTGATGGGAAGGGGAGTGGAAAGGGAGAGTGGATAAGTGATGGGAAGGGGAGTGGAAAGGGAGAATGAATAAGTGATGGGAAGGGGAGTGGAAAGGGAGAATGGATAAGTGATGGGAAGGGGAGTGGAAAGGGAGAATGGATAAGTGATGGGAAGGGGAGTGGAAAGGGAGAATGGATAAGTAATGGGAAGGGGAGTGGAAAGGGAGAATGGATAAGTGATGGGAAGGGGAGTGGAAAGGGAGAATGAATAAGTGATGGGAAGGGGAGTGGAAAGGGAGAATGGATAAGTGATGGGAAGTAGAGTGGAAAGGGAGAATGGATAAGTGATGGGAAGGGGAGTGGAAAGGGAGAATGAATAAGTGATGGGAAGGGGAGTGGAAAGGGAGAATGGATAAGTGATGGGAAGGGGAGTGGAAAGGGAGAATGAATAAGTGATGGGAAGGGGAGTGGAAAGGGAGAATGGATAAGTGATGGGAAGGGGAGTGGAAAGGGAGAATGGATAAGTGATGGGAAGGGGAGTGGAAAGGGAGAATGGATAAGTAATGGGAAGGGGAGTGGAAAGGGAGAATGGATAAGTGATGGGAAGGGGAGTGGAAAGGGAGAATGAATAAGTGATGGGAAGGGGAGTGGAAAGGGAGAATGGATAAGTGATGGGAAGTAGAGTGGAAAGGGAGAATGGATAAGTGATGGGAAGGGGAGTGGAAAGGGAGAATGGATAAGTGATGGGAAGGGGAGTGGAAAGGGAGAATGAATAAGTGATGGGAAGGGGAGTGGAAAGGGAGAATGGATAAGTGATGGGAAGGGGAGTGGTAAGGGAGAATGGATAAGTAATGGGAAGGGGAGTGGAAAGGGAGAATGGATAAGTGATGGGAAGGGGAGTGGAAAGGGAGAATGAATAAGTGATGGGAAGAGGAGTGGAAAGGGAGAATGGATAAGTGATGGGAAGTAGAGTGGAAAGGGAGAATGGATAAGTGATGGGAAGGGGAGTGGTAAGGGAGAATGAATAAGTGATGGGAAGGGGAGTGGAAAGGGAGAATGGATAAGTGATGGGAAGGGGAGTGGAAAGGGAGAATGGATAAGTGATGGGAAGGGGAGTGGTAAGGGAGAATGGATAAGTGATGGGAAGGGGAGTGGAAAGGGAGAATGAATAAGTGATGGGAAGGGGAGTGGTAAGGGAGAATGGATAAGTGATGGGAAGGGGAGTGGAAAGGGAGAATGGATAAGTGATGGGAAGGGGAGTGGAAAGGGAGAATGGATAAGTGATGGGAAGGGGAGTGGAAAGGGAGAATGGATAAGTGATGGGAAGGGGAGTGGAAAGGGAGAATGGATAAGTGATGGGAAGGGGAGTGGAAAGGGAGAATGAATAAGTGATGGGAAGGGGAGTGGAAAGGGAGAATGGATAAGTGATGGGAAGGGGAGTGGTAAGGGAGAATGGATAAGTGATGGGAAGGGGAGTGGTAAGGGAGAATGGATAAGTGATGGGAAGGGAAGTGGAAAGGGAGAATGGATAAGTGATGGGAAGGGGAGTGGAAAGGAGAATGGATAAGTGATGGGAAGGGAAGTGGAAAGGGAGAATGGATAAGTGATGGGAAGGGGAGTGGAAAGGGAGAATGGATAAGTGATGGGAAGGGGAGTGGTAAGGGAGAATGGATAAGTGATGGGAAGGGGAGTGGAAAGGGAGAATGGATAAGTGATGGGAAGGGGAGTGGAAAGGGAGAATGGATAAGTGATGGGAAGGGGAGTGGAAAGGGAGAATGAATAAGTGATGGGAAGGGGAGTGGAAAGGGAGAATGGATAAGTGATGGGAAGGGGAGTGGAAAGGGAGAATGGATAAGTGATGGGAAGGGGAGTGGAAAGGGAGAATGGATAAGTAATGGGAAGGGGAGTGGAAAGGGAGAATGGATAAGTGATGGGAAGGGGAGTGGAAAGGGAGAATGGATAAGTGATGGGAAGGGGAGTGGAAAGGGAGAATGGATAAGTGATGGGAAGGGGAGTGGAAAGGGAGAATGGATAAGTGATGGGAAGGGGAGTGGAAAAGGAGAATGGATAAGTGATGGGAAGGGGAGTGGAAAGGGAGAATGGATAAGTGATGGGAAGGGGAGTGGAAAGGGAGAATGGATAAGTGATGGGAAGGGGAGTGGAAAGGGAGAATGGATAAGTGATGGGAAGGGGAGTGGAAAGGGAGAATGGATAAGTGATGGGAAGGGGAGTGGGAAAGGGAGAATGGATAAGTAATGGGAAGGGGAGTGGAAAGGGAGAATGAATAAGTGATGGGAAGGGGAGTGGAAAGGGAGAATGAATAAGTGATGGGAAGGGGAGTGGAAAGGGAGAATGGATAAGTGATGGGAAGGGGAGTGGAAAGGGAGAATGAATAAGTGATGGGAAGGGGAGTGGAAAGGGAGAATGGATAAGTGATGGGAAGGGGAGGGAAAGGGAGAATGGATAAGTGATGGGAAGGGGAGTGGAAAGGGAGAATGGATAAGTGATGGGAAGGGGAGTGGAAAGGGAGAATGGATAAGTAATGGGAAGGGGAGTGGAAAGGGAGAATGGATAAGTGATGGGAAGGGGAGTGGAAAGGGAGAATGGATAAGTGATGGGAAGGGGAGTGGAAAGGGAGAATGGATAAGTGATGGGAAGGGAGTGGAAAAGGGAGAATGGATAAGTGATGGGAAGGGGAGTGGAAAGGGAGAATGAATAAGTGATGGGAAGTAGAGTGGCAAGGGAGAATGGATAAGTGATGGGAAGGGGAGTGGAAAGGGAGAATGGATAAGTGATGGGAAGGGGAGTGGAAAGGGTGAATGGATAAGTGATGGGAAGGGGAGTGGAAAGGGAGAATGGATAAGTGATGGGAAGGGGAGTGGAAAAGGTGAATGGATAAGTGATGGGAAGGGGAGTGGAAAGGGAGAATGGATAAGTGATGGGAAGGGGAGTGGAAAAGGAGAGTGGATAAGTGATGGGAAGGGGGAGTGGAAAGGGAGAATGGATAAGTGATGGGAAGGGGAGTGGAAAGGGTTGAATGGATAAGTGATGGGAAGGGAGTGGAAAGGGAGAATGGATAAGTGATGGGAAGGGGAGTGGAAAGGGAGAATGGATAAGTGATGGGAAGGGGAGTGGTAAGGGAGAATGGATAAGTGATGGGAAGGGGAGTGGAAAGGGAGAATGGATAAGTGATGGAAGGGGAGTGGAAAGGGAGAATGGATAAGTGATGGGAAGGGGAGTGGAAAGGGAGAGGTGGATAAGTGATGGGAAGGGGAGTGGAAAGGAGAATGGTTAAGTAATGGGAAGGGGAGTGGAAAGGGAGAATGGATAAGTGATGGGAAGGGGAGTGGTAGGGAGAATGGATAAGTGATGGGAAGGGGAGTGGAAAGGGAGAATGGATAAGTGATGGGAAGGGGAGTGGAAAGGAGAATGAATAAGTGATGGGAGGGGAGTGGAAAGGGAGAATGGATAAGTGATGGGAAGGGGAGTGGAAAGGGAGAATGGATAAGTGATGGGAAGGGGAGTGGAAAGGGAGAATGAATAAGTGATGGGAAGGGGAGTGAAAGGGAGAATCGATAAGTGATGGGAAGGGGAGTGGAAAGGGAGAATGGTTAAGTAATGGGAAGGGGAGTGGAAAGGAGAATGGATAAGTGATGGGAAGGGGAGTGGAAAGGGAGAATGGATAAGTGATGGGAAGGGGAGTGAAAAGGGAGAATCGATAAGTGATGGGAAGGGGAGTGGAAAGGGAGAATGGATAAGTGATGGGAAGGGGAGTGGTAAGGGAGAATGGATAAGTGATGGGAAGGGGAGTGGAAAGGGTGAATGGATAAGTGATGGGAAGGGGAGTGGAAAGGGAGAGTGGATAAGTGATGGGAAGGGGAGTGAAAAGGTGAATGGATAAGTGATGGGAAGGGGAGTGGAAAGGGTGAATGGATAAGTGATGGAAGGGGAGTGGAAAGGGAGAATGGATAAGTGATGGGAAGGGGAGTGGAAAGGGAGAATGGATAAGTGATGGGGAAGGGGAGTGGAAAGGGAGAATGGATAAGTGATGGGAAGGGGAGTGGTAAGGGAGAATGGATAAGTGATGGGAAGGGGAGTGGAAAGGGAGAATGGATAAGTGATGGGAAGGGGAGTGGAAAGGGAGAATGGATAAGTGATGGGAAGGGGAGTGGAAAGGGAGAATGGATAAGTGATGGGAAGGGAGTGGAAAGGGAGAATGGATAAGTGATGGGAAGGGGAGTGGAAAGGGTGAATGGATAAGTGATGGGAAGGGGAGTGGAAAGGGAGAATGGATAAGTGATGGGAAGGGGAGTGGAAAGGGAGAATGGATAAGTGATGGGAAGGGGAGTGGTAAGGGAGAATGGATAAGTGATGGGAAGGGGAGTGGAAAGGGAGAATGGATAAGTGATGGGAAGGGGAGTGGAAAGGGAGAATGGATAAGTGATGGGAAGGGGAGTGGAAAGGGAGAATGGATAAGTGATGGGAAGGGGAGTGGAAAGGGAGAATGGATAAGTGAATGGGAGGGGAGTGGAAAGGGAGAATGAATAAGTGATGGGAAGGGGAGTGGAAAGGAGAATGGATAAGTGATGGGAAGGGGAGTGGAAAGGGAGAATGGATAAGTGATGGGAAGGGGAGTGGAAAGGGAGAATGGATAAGTGATGGAAGGGGAGTGGAAAGGGGAATGGATAAGTGATGGGAAGGGGAGTGGGAAAGGGAGAATGGATAAGTGATGGGAAGGGGAGTGGAAAGGGAGAATGGATAAGTGATGGGAAGGGGAAGTGGAAAGGGAGAATGAATAAGTGATGGGAAGGGGAGTGGAAAGGGAGATGGATAAGTGATGGGAAGGGGAGTGGAAAGGGAGAATGGATAAGTGATGGGAAGGGGAGTGGAAAGGGTGGAATGGATAAGTGATGGGAAGGGGAGTGGAAAGGGAGAATGGATAAGTGATGGGAAGGGGAGTGGTAAGGGAGAATGGATAAGTGATGGGAAGGGGAGTGGAAAGGGAGAATGGATAAGTGATGGGAAGGGGAGTGGAAAGGGAGAATGGATAAGTGATGGGAAGGGGAGTGGAAAGGGTGAATGGATAAGTGATGGGAAGGGGAGTGGAAAGGGAGAATGGATAAGTGATGGGAAGGGGAGTGGAAAGGGAGAATGGATAAGTGATGGGAAGGGGAGTGGAAAGGGAGAATGGATAAGTGATGGGAAGGGGAGTGGAAAGGGAGAATGGATAAGTGATGGGAAGGGGAGTGGAAAGGGAGAATGGATAAGTGATGGGAAGGGGAGTGGAAAAGGAGAATGGATAAGTGATGGGAAGGGGAGTGGAAAGGGAGAATGGATAAGTGATGGGAAGGGGAGTGGAAAGGGAGAATGGATAAGTGATGGGAAGGGGAGTGGAAAGGGAGAATGGATAAGTGATGGGAAGGGGAGTGGAAAGGGAGAATGGATAAGTGATGGGAAGGGGAGTGGAAAGGGAGAATGGATAAGTAATGGGAAGGGGAGTGGAAAGGGAGAATGAATAAGTGATGGGAAGGGGAGTGGAAAGGGAGAATGAATAAGTGATGGGAAGGGGAGTGGAAAGGGAGAATGGATAAGTGATGGGAAGGGGAGTGGAAAGGGAGAATGAATAAGTGATGGGAAGGGGAGTGGAAAGGGAGAATGGATAAGTGATGGGAAGGGGAGTGGAAAGGGAGAATGGATAAGTGATGGGAAGGGGAGTGGAAAGGGAGAATGAATAAGTGATGGGAAGGGGAGTGGAAAGGGAGAATGAATAAGTGATGGGAAGGGGAGTGGAAAGGGAGAATGAATAAGTGATGGGAAGGGGAGTGGAAAGGGAGAATGGATAAGTAATGGGAAGGGGAGTGGAAAGGGAGAATGGATAAGTGATGGGAAGGGGAGTGGAAAGGGAGAATGGATAAGTGATGGGAAGGGGAGTGGAAAGGGAGAATGAATAAGTGATGGGAAGTAGAGTGGCAAGGGAGAATGGATAAGTGATGGGAAGGGGAGTGGAAAGGGAGAATGGATAAGTGATGGGAAGGGGAGTGGAAAGGGTGAATGGATAAGTGATGGGAAGGGGAGTGGAAAGGGAGAATGGATAAGTGATGGGAAGGGGAGTGGAAAAGGTGAATGGATAAGTGATGGGAAGGGGAGTGGAAAGGGAGAATGGATAAGTGATGGGAAGGGGAGTGGAAAAGGAGAGTGGATAAGTGATGGGAAGGGGAGTGGAAAGGGAGAATGGATAAGTGATGGGAAGGGGAGTGGAAAGGGAGAATGGATAAGTGATGGGAAGGGGAGTGGAAAGGGAGAATGGATAAGTGATGGGAAGGGGAGTGGAAAGGGAGAGTGGATAAGTGATGGGAAGGGGAGTGGAAAGGGAGAATGGATAAGTGATGGGAAGGGGAGTGGAAAGGGTGAATGGATAAGTGATGGGAAGGGGAGTGGAAAGGGAGAATGGATAAGTGATGGGAAGGGGAGTGGAAAAGGTGAATGGATAAGTGATGGGAAGGGGAGTGGAAAGGGAGAATGGATAAGTGATGGGAAGGGGAGTGGAAAAGGAGAGTGGATAAGTGATGGGAAGGGGAGTGGAAAGGGAGAATGGATAAGTGATGGGAAGGGGAGTGGAAAGGGAGAATGGATAAGTGATGGGAAGGGGAGTGGAAAGGGAGAGTGGATAAGTGATGGGAAGGGGAGTGGAAAGGGAGAATGGTTAAGTAATGGGAAGGGGAGTGGAAAGGGAGAATGGATAAGTGATGGGAAGGGGAGTGGTAAGGGAGAATGGATAAGTGATGGGAAGGGGAGTGGAAAGGGAGAATGGATAAGTGATGGGAAGGGGAGTGGAAAGGGAGAATGAATAAGTGATGGGAAGGGGAGTGGAAAGGGAGAATGGATAAGTGATGGGAAGGGGAGTGGAAAGGGAGAATGGATAAGTGATGGGAAGGGGAGTGGAAAGGGAGAATGAATAAGTGATGGGAAGGGGAGTGAAAAGGGAGAATCGATAAGTGATGGGAAGGGGAGTGGAAAGGGAGAATGGTTAAGTAATGGGAAGGGGAGTGGAAAGGGAGAATGGATAAGTGATGGGAAGGGGAGTGGAAAGGGAGAATGGATAAGTGATGGGAAGGGGAGTGAAAAGGGAGAATCGATAAGTGATGGGAAGGGGAGTGGAAAGGGAGAATGGATAAGTGATGGGAAGGGGAGTGGTAAGGGAGAATGGATAAGTGATGGGAAGGGGAGTGGAAAGGGAGAATGGATAAGTGATGGGAAGGGGAGTGGTAAGGGAGAATGGATAAGTGATGGGAAGGGGAGTGGAAAGGGAGAATGGATAAGTGATGGGAAGGGGAGTGGAAAGGGAGAATGGATAAGTGATGGGAAGGGGAGTGGAAAGGGAGAATGGATAAGTGATGGGAAGGGGAGTGGAAAGGGAGAATGGATAAGTGATGGGAAGGGGAGTGGAAAGGGTGAATGGATAAGTGATGGGAAGGGGAGTGGAAAGGGAGAATGGATAAGTGATGGGAAGGGGAGTGGAAAGGGAGAATGGATAAGTGATGGGAAGGGGAGTGGAAAGGGAGAATGGATAAGTGATGGGAAGGGGAGTGGAAAGGGAGAATGGATAAGTGATGGGAAGGGGAGTGGAAAGGGTGAATGGATAAGTGATGGGAAGGGGAGTGGAAAGGGAGAATGGATAAGTGATGGGAAGGGGAGTGGAAAGGGAGAATGGATAAGTGATGGGAAGTAGAGTGGAAAGGGAGAATGGATAAGTGATGGGAAGGGGAGTGGAAAGGGAGAATGGATAAGTGATGGGAAGGGGAGTGGTAAGGGAGAATGGATAAGTGATGGGAAGGGGAGTGGAAAGGGAGAATGGATAAGTGATGGGAAGGGGAGTGGAAAGGGAGAATGGATAAGTGATGGGAAGGGGAGTGGAAAGGGAGAATGGATAAGTGATGGGAAGGGGAGTGGAAAGGGAGAATGGATAAGTGATGGGAAGGGGAGTGGAAAGGGAGAATGGATAAGTGATGGGAAGGGGAGTGGAAAGGGAGAATGGATAAGTGATGGGAAGGGGAGTGGAAAGGGAGAATGGATAAGTGATGGGAAGGGGAGTGGAAAGGGAGAATGGATAAGTGATGGGAAGGGGAGTGGAAAGGGTGAATGGATAAGTGATGGGAAGGGGAGTGGAAAGGGAGAATGGATAAGTGATGGGAAGGGGAGTGGAAAGGGAGAATGGATAAGTGATGGGAAGGGGAGTGGAAAGGGAGAATGGATAAGTGATGGGAAGGGGAGTGGTAAGGGAGAATGGATAAGTGATGGGAAGTGGAGTGGTAAGGGAGAATGGATAAGTGATGGGAAGGGGAGTGGAAAGGGAGAATGGATAAGTGATGGGAAGGGGAGTGGAAAGGGAGAATGGATAAGTAATGGGAAGGGGAGTGGAAAGGGAGAATGGATAAGTATGGAGGGGGAAGGGGTATGGAAGGGAGGGGGAGTCTGGGGGCAAAATTGGGCAGATATAGAAAAGTGAGTGTGGAATTGGAAGGGAGAGTATAGTAACTGGAAGGGTTAGGGGAGGCAAGAAGAGGAAGAAGAAGGAAGAGGAGGGATAGAAGGGAAAGTGGGGAAGAAGGAAAATGAAGGAATGGTATAGAGATTAGGGAGGAAGGAATGGGAAGTAATTGAAGAGGGAGTGTTGAGATTGGAATTGTTAGGGAAAGAAGGGGAGTTGGGAGGGAGGGAGGGGGAATTTTAGGGGAAGTGGGGAGTGGGAAATGATTTGTATGGAAGGGTGATTGGATGAGGGGAAAGGGTAAGGATACAAAGCGGGAGGGGGAAGAGGGAAGAGGAATTTGAGAGGAGGAAAACTAAGGAGGGAAAAAGAGGTAGTGATGGAAGGTGAAGTAAGGAGGGACTGAGGGTTGTGGATGGAAGTAAGAGTTGCTAGGTATGGAAAGGGGTCGGAGGTGGAAGGAAAGGATAGGGATGGATGGTAGAGAGGGGAGGGAGGAAATGGTAACATGGAAGGAGAACTTGGGAAGGGGGAAGGGAGAGTTTGATGAGGAAAGGCGTAGGGAGGGAAGGGGGAGTGGGGAGTGGGGAAAAGGTAACGATGGAAAGGGTATTGGGTAGAGAGTAAGGTGTAGGGATTACATAGGGAGAGGTGAGGAGGGGAGTCAGGAGTGGGAATTGCTGGGAATGGAAGGAAGAGTAGGGAAGGGGGGAAGGGTAAAGATACGAGGAGAAGAAGGGAGGAGGGAAGGAATAGAAATGGAATACATACATGGGCGAGCGAATACATACATGGACGAGCAAAGATATACATGGGTGAGTAAATACATACATGGTAGAGAGAATACATACATGGGCGAGTAAATATATACATGGGAAAGCGAATACATACATGGTTGAGTAAATAAATACAGGGATGAGCAAATACATACATATGCGAGCAAATACATACATAGTGAGCATATACACACATGGGAAAGCATATAAATACATGGGTGAGGAAATATAAATATGGCCGAGCGAATACATACATGGGCGAGTGAATACATACATGGCCGAGTGAATACATACATGGGCGATTGAATACATACATGGCCGAGTAAATACATACATGGCCGAGTGAATACATACATGGCCGATTGAATACATACATGGCCGAGTGAATACATACATGGGCGAGTGAATACATACATTGCCGAGTGAATACATACATGGGCGAGCGAATACATACATGGGCGAGTGAATACATACATAGCCGAGTGAATACATACATGGCCGAGTGAATACATACATGGGCGAGTGAATACATACATGGCCGAGTGAATACATACATGGACTATTGAATACATACATGGCCGAGTGAATACATACATGGCCGAGTGAATACATACATGGCCGAGCGAATACATACATGGCCGAGCGAATACATACATGGCCGAGCGAATACATACATGGCCAAGCGAATACATACATGGCCGAGCGAATACATACATGGGTGAGCGAATACATACATGGCCGAGCGAATACATACATGGCCGAGCGAATACATACATGGCCAAGCGAATACATACATGAGTGAGCGAATACATACATGGAAGAGCGAATACATACATGAGCGAGAGAATACATACACGGGCGAGCGAATACATTCAATGGTGAGCAAATACATACATAGGCGAGTGAATACATACATGGGCGAGCGAATACATACATGGAAGAGGGAATACATACATGGGCGAGTGAATACATACACAGGCGAGGGAAAACATACATGGCCGAGTGAATACATACATGGGCGAGTGAATACATACATGAGTGAGTGAATACATACATGGCCGAGTGAATACATACATGGGCGAGTGAATACATACATGAGTGAGTGAATACATACATGGCGGAGTGAATACATACACGGGCGAGCGAATACATTCAATGGTGAGCAAATACATGCATATATGGGCGAACGAATACATACATGGATGAGCGAATACATACATAAGCGAGTGAATACATACATGGGCGAGTGAATACATACTTGGGCAAGCAAATACATACATGAACGAGCAAATACATACATAAGCGAGTGAATACATACATGGGCGAGCGAATACATTCATGGGTGAGTGAATACATACATGTGCGGGCGGATAAATAAATGGGCGAGTGAATACATACATGGCCGAGCGAATACATACATGGGTGAGCGAATACTTACATGGGCGAGCGAATACATACATGGACGAGCGAATACATACATGGGTAAGCGAACACATACATGGGCGAGTAAATACATACATGGGCGAGTGAATACTTACATGGGCGAGCGAATACATACATGGGCGAGGGAATACATAAATGGGCGAGTGAATACATACATGGCCGAGCGAATACATACATGGGCGAGCGAATACTTACATGGGCGAGCGAATACATACATAGACGAGCGAATACATACATGGGTGAGCGAACACATACATGGGCGAGTAAATACATACATGGGCGAGTGAATACATACATGGGCGAGCGAATACATACATGGGCGAGGGAATACATAAATGGGCGAGGGAATACATAAATGGGGGAGCGAATACATACAAGGCGAGCAAATACATACACGGGCAAGCGAATACATACATGGGCGAGTGAATACATAAATGGGCGAGCGAATATATTTGCTCGCCCATGTATGTATTCACTCGCATATATATATATATATATATATATATATATATATATATATATATATATATATATACACACATGTGCGAGCGAATACATATATGGGTGAGTGAATACATACATGAGCGAGCGAATACATACAATGGCGAGCAAATACATAAAATGACAAGTATATACGCACATGGCCGAGCGAATACATACATGGCCGAGCGAATACATACATGGGCGAGCGATTACTTACATGTGCGAGCAAATGCATACATGGGCGAGCGAATACATACATGGGCGAGCGATTACATACATGGGCGAGCGAATACATACATGTGCGAGCGAATACATACATGGGCGAGTGAATACATACATGGGCGAGAGAATACATACATTGGAGAACGAATACATACATGGGGGAGCGGATACATACATGGGCGAGCGAATACATACATGGGCGAGTGAATACATACATGGGCGAGCGAATACATACATGAGAGAGCGAATACATATATGGGCGAGCGAATACATACATAGGCGAGCGAATACATACATGGGGGAGCGAATACATACATTGGCGAGTGAATACATACATGAGCGAGCGAATACATACATGGGCGAGCGAATACATACATGGACGAGCGAATACATACATGAGCGAGCGAATACATACATGGGCGAGCGAATACATACATGGGCGAGCGAATACATACATGGGCGAGCAAATACATTCATGGGCTAGCAAATACATACATGAGTGAGTAAATACATACATGTGCGAGCGAATACATACATGGGCGAGCGAACACATACATGGGCGAGCAAATACATTCATGGGCTAGCAAATACATACATGAGTGAGTAAATACATACATGAGCATGGGTGTGAATACATTCATGAGCGAGTAAATACATTCATGGGTGAGTCAATACATACATGGGTGAGCGAATACATTCATGGGTGAGTGAATACATACATGGGCGAGCGAATACATATATGAGTGAGTAAATACATACATGAGCATGGGTGAGTGAATACATACATGGCCGAGTGAATACATACATGGGCGAGCGAATACATACATGGGCGAGCGAATACATACATGAGTGAGTAAATACATACATGAGCATGGGTGAGTGAATACATACATGGCCGCGTGAATACATACATGGCCGAGTGAATACATACATGGGCGAGCGAATACATACATGGGCGAGCGAATACATACGTGGGCGAGCGAATACATACATGGGCGAGCGAATACATACATGGGCGAGCGAATACATACATGGGCGAGCGAATACATACATGGGCGAGGGAATACATAAATGGGCGAGTGAATACATACATGGCCGAGCGAATACATACATGGGCGAGCGAATACTTACATGGGCGAGCGAATACATACATAGACGAGCGAATACATACATGGGTGAGCGAACACATACATGGGCGAGTAAATACATACATGGGCGAGTGAATACATACATGGGCGAGCGAATACATACATGGGCGAGGGAATACATAAATGGCCGAGGGAATACATAAATGGGGGAGCGAATACATACAAGGCGAGCAAATACATACACGGGCAAGCGAATACATACATGGGCGAGTGAATACATAAATGGGCGAGCGAATATATTCGCTCGCCCATGTATGTATTCACTCGCATATATATATATATATATATATATATATATATATATATATATATATATATATATATATATATATATATATATATATACACACATGTGCGAGCGAATACATATATGGGTGAGTGAATACATACATGAGCGAGCGAATACATACAATGGCGAGCAAATACATAAAATGACAAGTATATACGCACATGGCCGAGCGAATACATACATGGCCGAGCGAATACATACATGGGCGAGTGATTACTTACATGTGCGAGCAAATGCATACATGGGCGAGCGAATACATACATGGGCGAGCGATTACATACATGGGCGAGCGAATACATACATGTGCGAGCGAATACATACATGGGCGAGTGAATACATACATGGGCGAGAGAATACATACATTGGAGAACGAATACATACATGGGGGAGCGGATACATACATGGGCGAGCGAATACATACATGGGCGAGTGAATACATACATGGGCGAGCGAATACATACATGAGAGAGCGAATACATACATGGGCGAGCGAATACATACATAGGCGAGCGAATACATACATGGGGGAGCGAATACATACATTGGCGAGTGAATACATACATGAGCGAGCGAATACATACATGGGCGAGCGAATACATACATGGACGAGCGAATACATACATGAGCGAGCGAATACATACATGGGCGAGCGAATACATACATGGGCGAGCGAATACATACATGGGCGAGCAAATACATTCATGGGCTAGCAAATACATACATGAGTGAGTAAATACATACATGTGCGAGCGAATACATACATGGGCGAGCGAACACATACATGGGCGAGCAAATACATTCATGGGCTAGCAAATACATACATGAGTGAGTAAATACATACATGAGTATGGATGTGAATACATTCATGAGCGAGTAAATACATTCATGGGTGAGTCAATACATACATGGGTGAACGAATACATTCATGGGTGAGTGAATACATACATGGGCGAGCGAATACATATATGAGTGAGTAAATACATACATGAGCATGGGTGAGTGAATACATACATGGCCGAGTGAATACATACATGGGCGAGCGAATACATACATGGGCGAGCGAATACATACATGAGTGAGTAAATACATACATGAGCATGGGTGAGTGAATACATACATGGCCGCGTGAATACATACATGGCCGAGTGAATACATACATGGGCGAGCGAATACATACATGGGCGAGCGAATACATACGTGGGCGAGCGAATACATACATGGGCGAGCGAATACATACATGGACGAGCGAATACATACATGGGCGAGCGAATACATACATGGGCGAGCGAATACATACATGAGCGAGCGAATACATACATGGGCGAGCGAATACATACATGGGCGAGCGAATACATACGTGGGCGAGCGAATACATACATGGGCGAGTGAATACATACATAGGCGAGCGAATACATACATGGGCGAGTGAAAACATACATGGGCGAGCAAATACATACATGGGCGAGCGAATACTCTCTAAACACCCTATTGATTATGTAGATATTTTCTAAAATATCACAATTTACCGCCACCATATAGTTTGCCAGCACTAGGTGCCAAGCGATATCTCTATAATGGGTTACCTTCTTACAATACTGGTCAACCTTCATCCTCAGAGTATGAATTATAAAACCAGAAAGGGCTCTACAAATGTTGGGCTATTTAACCACTTCCAACGCTGTTGGGCTACAAACTATTTCCACAGTTATTGAGCTACTAATGACTTCCTTTATTTTTGGCCTGCATACGATATGTTCAGTAGTTGGACCACAAATGTCTCGCTGATGATGATGACAAGACAAATGTCTGTTCAATACCATGACACTGAAACTCCATGGCAATGATTACACGAATGATTCATTATATCGCTGAGTGTACAATCACACTGAGTTACTGGTTTCATAGGAAAGGTGCTAGTGAAAGTGATCAGTTAACATAACCTTCCTTTTATATTTTTTCAATAAATACAGATGAAGCTAAATGCTGGTGCCGCTAATTGGTGAAATTGTCACTTGTCATAAGAAAAATCTAAATTTCTTCTATTTTATGTTCAATGTGTTTTCAAGGAATGATAAGGTAAAACAGATAATAGGTGAAAAGGTTAGTGCGGAGACATTGTCAGCAGCAGACACCGTGATCTTCCTTGAAAAAAAATACAATGCACGTCCTTGCTTCAACTCCTCAACAGGTAAACAACTTGACACTTATCTTCACAAGGAAACAATTACACCAATACTACGAGAGAGACATATAGACCTATCTTTTTTTCATGATCTAGACATCCACCAATTTTTTGTCATAAGAAAATGAATTCCTGGATACAATCTTTTAGTTGATCATTCATTCTAATTTAATTTTCTAGTGTGTAATTATTGAATATCACCTTTGTTTTTTCATATTAAAAATTAAACCCACTTTCTGGCTTTCTCTGTCCAATTGCAATATAATTTAGTGTAGTTCATCTGTCGATTCACTCATGAGTAAAAACATCACGTTACACTTGAATGTTGGGCACACCATAAGGCGATGTTTTGTGTGTGGTCTAAACGAGTCAATCAACTACACAACCAAAGTTTATAACATCTTGCTCAAGTATGGCTGTTTAACCACCTGTTCCAAATGACTACTTGAGACATTCATGACACCATTGCACGACCTGAATATAACAAACACGATAAACGGGAACAAAAAAACAAGGAATAAACTACCATTACATGGGCAGTGAGCGGATAGGGAAAGAGGTAAGGGATGACGTCACAAGTGGTATCCTTTCCCTCACTGCCTCTGTGTGGTTACCATTAGCAGACAAATGACCAAAAACAAACCAGATGCAGAACATAGATATTGTATAACTAAAATGTGCAAGAAAATATCCAGGTGATTTCTGTACCTTGCATCTGACGCCTCCCAGCCTCTCAGGAAAGCAGAGAGTGTATATTTGTGTTCCATGGCGACTGTTACTCTATTCCAACGCTCCGCTGACTTGTCACTGTTAAGTCTGCACCACTGCGTCGTCACAACACATCATAATAACACTGATGTATTAATACTGAGGTAAATAACGCGTGACCCGGACACCGGCTACCACCTCCTCGGCAACTGATGCGGGGACTCGCGCGGCGATCAGGACCGACGCCTCAACCCTATCACTTCCTAGTCGAGTTCCACTGCTTCCAATTTTGTTCATACCAATATTCATGTGAATATCCTCGCCTTCGTATCTTAGGAGATAACCCCAGTGTTGTTATAGTGTGTATAAAGCAAGGATGAGGTGCTATATAGGGCATCCATGTTATTATACGGCAACAAAAGATGTATTTGAAGTGATTGGTTTAAGGCAGCCACCCGCGTTGACTGGAAGCCATAGGGTGAAGTATTGAGTTGCCAGACCCACCACGCAACATCAATTCATGCCGATGATTACCATGTGCCAATACCAGCTTGACAAACAAACCAAAATAACTTACATATATCTATCAAGCATCCAAAGAGTGTAAAAAAAACAATATATGCAATATATGTTACTCCTTCATTTTGTTGAGTCGTATGGCATCAATCACACTCTGCCACATGTCTGGGACGGACGAATGAAGAAAAAATCATAGAAACTATTAACCACCAACAAGTGACCAACATTACCGACACTTAACTACCCACGACTCACTTAATTAAGAAGAAAGATGAGGAATGTGAAATTAAATGGGACGAAGAATATGACATTAAGACAGAAGAAGATGTATGTGAAATTGAAAAGGACAGTGAGGAATATGAAATTAAGAAGGATGAAGATGTATGTGAAATTGAAAAGAACGGTGAGGAATATGAAATTAAGAAGGATGAAGATGTATGTGAAATTGAAAGGAAATTGAAGGACGAAGAGGAATATGAAATTAAGAAGGATGAAGATGTATTTGAAATTGAAAGGAAAGAAGAAGAATATGAAATTAAGAAGGAAAATAGTGAAGAAATTAAGGAAGGTGAACATGAAATCCTGATAAAGAAAGGAGATTATAAAGAAAGGCTTGAGTTGGAATTAGAGAGTATTCAAGAAGTAATGCGAAGTTTGAGGGAAAGAATTGGAAAAGTAAAACAAGAACTGAATTGAATTGAACCTACGCTCTCTGGCACTTACTGCCTCTGATGACCATTGTGTTGTTATGAAGAGTATTGGGCCTACGTTTTTAGGGTTAGTCTTTTTGGGTTCCTTGAGGGGCTTCTTACCCCCTTAAGGGCACCCTACTCCCCTAGAGGGCACCCTACCCCTTGACGGGAAACTGGCTCCTCGTAAGGCTTCCTACCCCTTGGTGGGTAGCTTATCCCTGGGGGTACCCTACCCCCTGTGGCCTTGAGGAGTACTCTACCCCTGAGGGGTACCATACCTTTTGAGGGGTATGCTGCCCTATGGAGGGTACACTACCCTCTGAGGGGTACACTACCCCTTGAGGAGGTACTCTATCCCCGAGGGGTACCATACCTTTTGAGGGGTATGCTGCCCTATGGAGGGTACACTACCCTCTGAGGGGTACACTACCCCTTGAGGAGGTACTCTATCCCCGAGGGGTACCATACCTTTTGAGGGGTATGCTGCCCTATGGAGGGTACACTACCCTCTGAGGGGTACACTACCCGTTGAGGAGATACTCTATCCCTGAGGGGTACCATACCTTTTGAGGGGTATGCTGCCCTATTGGGATACACTACCCTCTGAGGACTACACTATCCCTTGAGGAGGTACTCTACCCATGAGGGGTACCATACCTTTTGAGGGGTATGCTGCCTTATGGGGGGTACACTACCCTCTGAGGGATACACTACCCCTTGAGGGATACTCTACACTTAAGGGGTACCATACCTTTTGAGGGGAATGCTGCCCTATGGGGGGTACACTACCCTCTGAGGGGTACACTAGCCCTTGAGGGGTACTTTACACCTAAGGGGTACCATACGTTTTGAGGGGTATGCTGCCCTATGGGGGGTACACTACCCTCTGAGGGGTACACTAACCCTTTAGGGATAGTATACCCCTAAAGAGTGCCCTACCCACTGAATAATATCCTTCTCATTGTGCATCGTACATAACACCTTGGTGCTTTTCTTCACGGATACTTATATGTGCATACTCTGCTCAACGGGAGAAGCCGTCTTCTGGACAAATTATGGAGATGTTTTCTCAGATCAGAGACCTACTACAAAACACTAGTGGGATGAATAGGGACGAGAGAGCTGCTTCACCTTCCGGATCTGCAGCCTCTGAAGTGTCAGAGCACAGCCAGCAGCAGTTTTCTCTAGTGGATTTAAAGGATCCCCAACCATCTTCATTCCCACAGGGAAGTCTTCCCCAAGAATTCAACTCTTCTGTCCCAGTCCTTTCGGGATCTGGTGCTTCTTTGACCCAGCCCTCGTCGGGGGAGGCTGGGGTAGCTTTTGACTGGACGGAAGTCCCTTCCTCATGGCCTGTTATGCACTCCGAGGGTAAGCCCTTCGTGATGCAGTACAAACCTGGTTCCTCGGCACTAGTACCCAGGACTGACTTAGCAGTCAGGGCACGAGTGAGGCATGATGGCCACGAGGTCTTTCAATACTGTAGAGTTCGCCTCTCAAAAAGGGAATCCCACCCCTCCTTCCCTTCTTGCTTTCGATGCAGTGGACGCAGTAGCGGCGGCAACTTTTCTGGACTCGTCGTCCTCTGCCGAGGTGACTCAAACCAGTGACGGCAGGAGGGTGGCCACGATGGGGAGCCAAAACTTCGTTAACTGGAAGAAGTTGAACTTGGACACGAGGCATATTTGGGCAACTTAGTTGGCAAGAGCGGAGTCTCCCCTCGCCTCCTCTCCCCTCTCACCCCTCTACTTCTTCTCTGACTCCACTTTTTCGGATCCAAGCATCAGGGACTTTCTTCTAGCTCCGCCCCTGTCACAGACCGATTTTTCATGGCAGACGCTACAGGTTCCCAGGTCTGCCTTGACTAGGGATCATAGAGATAGACTCTTAGCCTCTCTTGCAATCTCTACCGCTACGGGGTTTTCACAGATCGCACAGTGGCTGCAAGAGATGGCAGACAGGTTGGACAGCGTACCTACAGAGGAGGTTCGCTCGGTCCTTCTAGACATCTCTACCATGACTGCTGGTCTAGCTCAGGCTCATTCTCCCTCTATCCGCCCTGCACTGGAAAAAGCAGTGGGTTCAAGGCTTAATTAACCTGAGGAAGGAAGCCTTCAAGAATAGGACAGCGGAGATGCTCCAGGGTCTCCTTCGTCAGAATCAGGAAGGAAAGACAAAAAGAGTGAAATGCGAGGAGACAGGAGAGAAAGAAAGGGAGAGATAATGGATGAAAGAAGAAAAGTCTGAAAGGTGAGGAAAGAGAGAAGGCAGTTACACTAAGCAAGAAAGGAAGGAAGGAGGGAACGAAGGAAGGAGGAATGACAGGATGAATATAGGTACAGGTACAGCACAGAGTAGTACAGAGCCTTGTGACGTGCGCCTCCTCCGTACCCTTGTCTTACTCTACCTGTTGCTTGTATAACCTAATAATTAAGGCCATTATGTAGTAACTAAATGGCTTATACCTTCAGTAAGCCATTCAGTGTTGTAAACTGTTTGCTGAACACCGGTGGGGCCCTTGACCGGGGACCACCACCACCACCACCACCACCACCACCACCACCACCACCACCACCACCATCACCACCACCACCACCACCACCACCACCACCACCGGCGCTACTCCCCCACCAGGCAATTAATGGTCTCGACAATTACCTCCATCAAAATGTACCTCGTGTTTACACTCACAAATGTACTGAGGTGAGTACGGCGCCCCTTCGCCTGCCTGCGTGGCGAGACAGTTTGTGTGTGTGTGTGTGTGTGTGTGTGTGTGTGTGTGTGTGTGTGTGTGTGTGTGTGTGTGTGTGTGTGTGTGTGTGTGTGTCTAAG
>JAXIVD010004088.1:32500-38959 GCA_036785275.1 Cancer borealis | reverse complement strand
CACTGAGCCTCCCAGGGCCCTCCCACGCACTGCACCGGATCACCATCATATCGCAGTTGCTTCCAGTTCTCAGCCGCTTGTTTCCTTCCTTCCTTCCTTCCTTCCTTCCTTCTTTCGCCTTGAATGACTGGAGAATTCTATCGCGCTCTTTCGTAGTTTTCCCCTGAACCACTCCGCAAGGAAAGTGTGGTTGTCCATGGATGTTGAAAAGATTCTCTCTCTCTCTCTCTCTCTGTCTCTGTCTCTGTCTCTGTCTCTGTCTCTGTCTCTCTCTCTCTCTCTCTCTCTCTCTCTCTCTCTCTCTCTCTCTCTCTCTCCCTCTCTCTCTCTCTCTCTCTCTCTCTCTCTCTCTCTCTCTCTCTTCTCTCAGCAGTGAGTGTACCTGCAGGAGACGCAGCAGCTACAGACAGGGAATGGTGTAGTAAATTTTGAGTTGGCATGAGAAGGACTGTACCACCCTCTGGAACCTCATTATTTCCATTATCCTCACTGGAACACAGTTAGCGTTCCTGCCATCGCAAGGAGGAGGAGGAGGAGGAGGAGGAGGAGGAGGAGGAGGAAGAGGAGGAGGAGGAGGAGGAGGAGGAGGAGGAGGAGGAGGAGGAGGAGGAGGAGGAGGAGGAGGAGGAGGAGGAGGAGGAGGATAAGAGTATAATGAAAACAGGTAGCGTGAAACAGGGTTTTCGGAGGCAAGCAAGATATTCCTGTTTTTTTTGTCCGGAAAGAATGTAAACGAAGCTCGACTGTGATAATATTTACCTTTAATAAAGGCAATGAAATACGGATAAAACTCACGGAAAGAAAAAAATAATAAGAGGGAGTAACAATAGGATATATATACAGTACTCTTTAAGATGAAAAGATGTGTGTGTGTGTGTGTGTGTGTGTGTGTGTGTGTGTGTGTGTGTGTGTGTGTGTGTGTGTGTGTGTGTGTGTGTGTGTGTGTGTGTGTGTGTGTGTGTGTGTGTTGTGTGTGTGTGTGTGTGTGTGTGTGTGTGTTTAACCCGATAGCTTACGCGAGTCTCCTATTCGTTACGGGTTGGAAATGATGATGATTCCCAATTTGCAGACGAATGAGGAGAAGGTGGCCAGACCTCCTATAATAAGAGTAATCACAAAGGAGAACTGACACGCGAATCACTGTCACAGAAAGAGAGAGAGAGAGAGAGAGAGAGAGAGAGAGAGAGGAGAGAGAGAGAGAGAGAGAGAGAGAGAGAAGAGAGAGAGAGAGAGAGAGAGAGAGAGAGAGAGAGGAGAGAGAGAGAGAGAGAGAGAGAGAGAGAGAGAGTTCATTGCAGTTAGTTAATATTGAGTAATTGGTAGGGTGAAATGAGGTGCAGGATCGTAGTACTGAAGGAATTTAGAGAAGTACACCTCTGTAGCTCTATGCTATGACTCCGCGGGGTCTCATCACACTCTCATCACACACTCACCACACCCTCACTACATCTTCATCACATTTTCATCACACCCTCATCACAATCTTCGTAGAATCGCTCAGCTCCATGTTTTATTTTCCACATCATTGCTCGCCTTAGAATTGACTCTTCGATCGAGTTATCAAGCTATCTCGTCATTCAAACCTATCATTACTCATTTGCATAGGTTATTAGCAGCTATAATTTGATCATGATACTCTTCTTGCAAGCGTTTGGGTCGCATTCATTATCTTTTCAATAATTCTTATGTTTAACTTCAATTATTATCAACAAACCGAGAGCCAGACAACTGTTAACCTAAAAACCTCAAACTTAGTCTATATCAAACCTAACTTAACCACCTCACATCACCTCTTACCTATCTAACCTAACCTAACCTAACTTCATTACCTCATATCACCTCTTCTCTCACCTACCTAACCTTTCCTAACCTAACCTAATCCAGCAGCAAGCCTACCACTCACTACCCTGCTTACACACATACATACACACACACGCACACGCACACGCACACGCACACGCACATGCACACACGCACGCACACACACGCACACACACACGCACACACACACACACGCGCGCACACACACACACACACACACACACACACACACACACACACACACACACACACACACACACACACACACACACACACACACACACCACGTCCGTCTGGAAAACTCAGGTCCAGCCTCGTTATTTTCTTTTTTTCCTTCTCAACGACGCCGCCGCCGCCACCACGTCACCCACACCTGGCCTCCCCCTGGACCCACCTTTCCGTTCACCTCCGCCAGCTGACGCTCCCGAAAGTTCAATTTGTACCAGAGAGGACACTTGATGGCTCTCTGGCCCCAGGCTGTGTCCCATCACGTCAGTCTGCGGCTCGCTCTCTCTCTCTTTCTCTCAATTTTCTCTCTCTCTCTCTCTCTCTCTCTCTCTCTCTCTCTCTCTCTCTCTCTCTCTCTCTCTCTCTCTCTCTCTCTCTCTCTCTCTCTCAAACCATATGCAAGCCAATCAACCCACCCAATTACCTGTTCCCGCCCACCCATCCCGCCCACAAGCCTCCCCATACATGTCCTTTATCCAACGCTCTTCTTCCCCTACACGGACGCCATTGACGCGCCCACTCAACATATTACTCCATCGTTCGCCCCTCTCGCTGGTAATCTTTCAAATGGACCAGTTCTGCGTGCTAACAATGGCATTACAGACGCTAGGAGGGAAGTGTGCCTAGCCAAATCGCGCCTTCCTCTTGTTAATTGACTGGTGGGAGAGATAGATAGATAGATAGATAGATAGATAGATAGAAATTGAGAGAGAGAAAGAGCAGAGGAATGATTAATCAGTGTTCTTTTGATACAGTGAATACATTCCAGCCACGTTGCAAATAGGAATCATACACACACCCAAGACAATATACATACATGCATACATACATACATACATACACTAATAACTGGAATAACTATCCCAAACTACATAGCACGAAACTATTATTATATTATGTTCCGCTCCTGTACGTACATTCTCTTTCCCTGTTTCCTCCCCCACCTCGCTCCCCGCTCTTTTCCCTACCTCATTCTTCGGCAAAACCCATTAGTTCCCTTGGCTACCCTTCCCGCACCTCAGTTAAGTTTATTATTTTCTCCCCTGTCCACCCTGCTCACCTGTCTCTGTCGTGTGTGTGTGTGTGTGTGTGTGTGTGTGTGTGTGTGTGTGTGTGTGTGTGTGCGTGTGTGTGTGTGTGTGTGTGTGTGTGTGTGTGTGTGTGTGTGTGTGTGTGTTTTGGTGGTGTAGCGGCATGCTAACTCTCACCCTCATTAGTGTGTTCAAGCTCTAAGATCAATAACTAATTAAGTATATTTGTGGAATGTTGTAACTTCTCTTCCTCATCACATAAAAATACTAGACAACAAAATAATAATAATAAAAAAAGAGAAACTAATAGAAGGAATCCAAAGTTGATTGACTGGACAGCAAGAGAGATAGTTGGTGGAGCAGAGGAAGGCTAGACAGGAGGTATTGAGAACAGATGGAAAGAACTGTACCTATGTAACATTTAACAGTTTGGCCAAGTGCCGTGACTCAAGGTAAAAATGAAGGAAACAGCGGACTTGTAATGGCTAATAATAATGATCAAACACACACACACACAAACACACACACACACACACACACACACACACACACACACACACACACACACACACACACACACACACACACACACAGAGCTAGGGTAGAAAAAAAAGAAGAGGAGGAAGAGGAAGAGCAGGAGGATAGTGGAAATTAAATTTGCGTGTCTAATTTGAGACACTTTATGCTAATGGACCAATTTCCCCCAGCAAGCCTCCCTACTGTCATTTTCGTCTCGCATTCCGCCAGCTTCCTCTTGGTGCGTCGAAAGAGGGAGAGATGAAGCCTTCAATGGAATGGCACACTTTTTCGTCACCCCATTAACGTCTATGACCCGCCGGTGGAGCTTCGACCTTCCATTAACACCGTAACGAGTTCAGAGTTTTATGTAGGGTCCTCGTTTTAATACAGCTTAGAACGCCTTTTTTATATGTATCGTACTTTCATACATGTTTGAGTTCCCTTTTTTTATTATATTTTCTTCCTTTTTCAAGTTTTCTTTTTTTTTCTTCTTCAAATAATGTGCTTATGATCTTCTTTTCATATCAAATCCTTGTTTTAAAGACCTAAGTTTCGGCTTTATGGCTTGAATAATTGTTTAAGTTTTTTTTACTTTTTTTTGTGTAGTTTTATTTCGTGTCGCGTCAAAATCCCATTCATTCTTCATTTGATGGTATTTTTGAATGGCTTACTTTTGGGTGTTCCTGCAGCAGCTTTGTTCATCATAAACTCAATTTTTCACAATCGTTTTTTTCTTCTCCATCTACTTTCAGCGAAGTTTTCTTTAACTTTCACTCCACTCATAATTACATCGAATTTCTTATTTTTCTGTTTTTTTTCTTAAAGCATTTTCTTTACTAAGCACATTTTTACAAGCATTGCCAACACTACTTTGCATATTATTACATGACCAAGACATTTTTTTCTCTAGTATTACCTATCTGACCGTGATCATATATTTGTAGTACCTAAACCCACAATGACATTCACGTAACTCACTCAAACCATTGCCAACCCACACCCACACCCACTCCCACTCCCACTCCCCCCCCCCACACCCACACCCACACACACGTTCCCCCTTAAACGTAGCTCATATCACTTCTCTCCCATCAGCCCCAGTTCTACTCTGTCTCAGTTAAGGAACACTCAGATTACTTATAACCCAATTAGTTTCCTCCCGTCGTAAGTACGCTTCTCATTAGCAAAGTACATGAAAACCAGTAAACTCGAACACTTGATGCAACATTAACGTTCTGACATAGGAAATACGACATACTATACACATTTCATTTTCACTTATCCGTGCAGGTGAACGAGGTATAATCAGGCATTGTGGTATTTAAACTCAATACTCAACTACATAATGAATGATAAAAAATAATTCAATATTGACTTATTCACACCGCTTAGAACCACACACTTTTTCCAGCCTCTGACGCACTTTCAGTCAACAGATTATGTTCCATCATGAAGTATTGTTCCCTAGTCCTTCAAACACTCTTTATCCAACCGTGATGACATGCTGCTGCTCACGTCAAATGCACCTTAAATCTCCCTGCTGACATGCAAACCCTGCTCGCCGCCCCCCTGCCTGCATCACCTGGATTGTGGCGCCACCGTTGAAGGCTTAATGAGATCAGGATACCGATTTATTCCTATTCGATAATGATAGACCAGGTGCGAAAGCCAGACACAGACCAGGTGAATGAGTTAATTTGATGCAGAGGGATGATAGCGATGACGACGATGAAGGCGACGAGTGACTGTGAAGGTAGGAAGGTAGGTAGGTGTTGGTTGGTAGTGGTATAGTGGTGGTGGTGGTGGTGGTGGTGGTGGTGGTGGTGGTGGTGGTGGTGGTGGTGGTGGTGGTGGTGGTGGTGGTGGAGGATGGATGGAGGTAAAGAAATGGAGTATTAATGACTGTGGGGTTTTTTTGCGGTTTGGTTGCTTATAAGTTATCTAAAGCTACTTACTGTGAAGGTGGAAAGGACGAGGAAGGAAAGTGGGAATGTGCTGAAGGAGTGAGTAAATTCTTGCAGCTGATGAAGACGAAGTAAGGGGATGGTAATGGAGGCAGAGTTAATGAGAGAAGAGAAGAAAGAAAGAAAAAAAGATTATGACAGCAAGACGGTGGAGGAGACGCTATGAAGTTAATGAAAGATGTTCCTAATCTCCCTTGATTACTTTACTTCCTCCTCCCATCCGCCGCCTTCTCCCCCTCTTCCTCTTCCTCTTCCTCTTCCTCTTCCAACTCCTCCTCCTCCTCCTCCTCCTCCTCCTCCTCCTTCTCCTCCTCCTCCTCCTCCTGTTCCCGGGTGTCACAGTACAGCACGGCAGCGAAGTATACAAGCAGATACCACGCGCTGATTAACTGTTTCAATTACCAGGCAATATGGCGTCATCCAGGGCCATCTCGCAGGAACACCACACTTACTGATGCCGCCTCATAATTACCGCTGCCTCTTCACCCACTCACTCACCCACTCACCCACTCATCCACTCACCCAGTCACCCACTCATCCACCCAACCAACCCCTCGCTATAACCTCATATTCTCCTCATAGTATTGACAACCCCGACGTCTCCAAGGAAATAATCTTCGCCAACTACACCAGTCAGTAAGTTGAAATAAAAGTACTTATTGAACAAACCTGCATCTCTCGACTCATTTACCTACTTACCGACACGCACACGCACACGGACACGCACACGCACACACACACACACACACACACACACACACACACACGAGCGTCAGCCATCCGTTCACACATACACACACAGTCATGAATATCTATCTCGCCCTGAATATGTGCCGCTGGATACAGACGCTCCATCGATATACTATCCTAATCCTCATCCTCCTTTCCCTATCCTC
>JAXIVD010004088.1:5000-22500 GCA_036785275.1 Cancer borealis | reverse complement strand
GAGAGAGAGAGAGAGAGAGAGAGAGAGAGAGAGCGAGAGCGAGAGCGAGAGCGAGAGAGAGAGAGAGAGAGAGAGAGAGAGAGAGAGAGAGAGAGAGAGAGAGAGAGAGAGAGAGGGGAGAGAGGGTGTACGCACGCTCTGTTGGCCTTCACTACAAACAAGAGGGAGTGACCGAACGACGCGCGCGCGCCCACACACACACACACACACACACACACACACAGACACAGACACACACACACACACACACACACACACACACACACACACACACACACACACACACTTGGCCTCCCCCGGAACCCGATAACTAGTCATCAAAGGCGATGGTAGAACGTCGAGTGATTGAAATAGACGAGGAATTACAAAGGTTTTAGACACATACATACATACATACATACATACATACATACATATATACACACAATACTCTTTTTTTAGTTTATTTTGTGGGAAAATCTCATTCTGTCCTTTGTCTTCCAAGTATGTGTCAGTAAGTTTTTTTTTCCTGTGTGTGTGTGTGTGTGTGTGTGTGTGTGTGTGTGTGTGTGTGTGTGTGTGTGTGTGTGTGTGTGTGTGTGTGTGTGTGTGTGTGTGTTAATTGGAGCACATAAAAGACTAAGAGTAGAGGAAAGGACACTGGTGAAAAGGAAAAGAAAAAGAAAAAAAAGAATAGAGTAAAAAAAGAAAGAAAAAAAAACACACCAGAGAGAGAAAGAAAGAAAGAAAAAGAGAAAGTGTGAAACAGAGTAAAAGAATATTCGACAAAAGACAATTCGAGACAGTTAGAAAAAAAAATACAGTGCAGTGAGAGAAAAAGATAAATAAATAGAGAACGAAGATGGTGTAGCGAAGAGAAAAAGAAGGAACAAGAAGGAAGGAGGAGAAAGCAAGGGAGAGGAAGAGAGAGGAAAAACACGAGGCATCACAAGACGGCAGGTCGATGTGAAAGGAAGCAAAACTCTCAGGATCTCATTAGGAGCACGCAAAGCAAGCCTCCTCCTCCTCCTCCTCCCTCCACTCCCTTCTCCTCCTCCTCCCCTCACTTTCTTTCCCTTTTTCCCCCCAGCCACCTGCTCGGCGATGACATCCTCAGCAAACCAACTTGCAGAATAGCGTGTAATTTACACACCAATTTACACAACAATATCCCGCCTGCCTTCACAACTTTTGCGCCTCCTTTGTAGACACAGTCCTCAGCCCGGCGGCCGTAATGCTGCTGGAGGCCGTGCCCTCACCCGCCCACCCGCCCACTGCCTGGCCCGACCCCGCCTCACCCCATGCCGACCGCCCGGTGACTATGTTGTCATTATTCCACGTTCATACTGCTATTTACCTTCAAATTATTATCGTTATCATCATCATTATTATCATTATCATTATTATTATAAGTAATCATCATTATTATTTCTACTGTCCACAACTGACTATACTACAGACAGCTTCTTTATCTGAATAAAGTCAACATGAATTATACAAAACAAATTTCATCGATGCTTCTAACCAAAGGAAGCTTAGGATGCGTTACTTTAGACGTGAAGGCGTGCGTTTGCAGGAGTGGGTTTGAGTGACTCCACGTAAAGGATAAGACAGATCAGGGACAAAATGCACTATCGTATGGCCCCCTGCAGGAGTGAACCTATCGAGAAAGAAGAGGATGGCAGGGGTTCTCACAGAAGTTTGGGAAGGAAGGCTTACAGTGGACTGGGAGACTGTGGTTGTGGCAGACTGGGATGAGGTGCTTGGTGCAGATTGCGTGAAGCAGTGTGGGGTGGGAGGGGGTGTATTAATTAGTATTACCTGCCGCCACACACACATCACAGGCCGTCACCATCACGAGATTTATGTGAGGCTCCGTGTGTGTGTGTGTGTGTGTGTGTGTGTGTGTGTGTGTGTGTGTGTGTGTGTGTGTGTGTGTGTGTGTGTGTGTGTGTGCGTGTGTGTGTGTGTGTGTGTGCGTGTGTGTGCGTGTGTGTGTGTGTGTGTGTGTGTGTGTGTGTGTGTGTGTGTGTGTGTGTGTGTGTGTGTGTGTGTGTGTGTGTGTGTGTGTGTGTGTGTGCGCGCGTGTGCGCGTGTGCGCGTGTGCGTGTGTGTGTGTGTGTGTGTGTGTGTGTGTGTGTGTGCGTGTGTATGTGCGCGCGTGTGTGTGTGTGTGTGTGTGTGTGTGTGTGTGTGTGTGTGTGTGTGTGTGTGTGTGTGTGTGTGTGTGTGTGTGTGTGTGTGTGTGTGTGTGTGTGTGTGTGTGTGTGTGTGTGTGTGTGTGTGTGTGTGTGTGTGTGTGTACAGTAAGGATCACGTAGGATACAGCCCTGCACACCTCGCCTTGTTCCCAGCGAGTGTAGAACAAATATCACCTGTCAATATTTGTGTTTAGTGAGATCGATCACTCCAGGGTTTCATTTTACACTCAATTAAGGTGAAATATTATGATGAAATTTTAGCAGATGCACATTATTCCCAAACCCGTGCAGTATACCCTCCGTGCCAGTGACCTCGCAGACTGGTGATGGTGGGAGAGGGGGGGGGGGGGGGAGAAGGTCGTTATTTGGGAGCAATAACCTGGACTAGGAATGAGTTGGAACTATAGTTAGCCGGCGTCTCCACCCTGTGTCTGGGGTCTTGACATTTCCAGCCATGTGATTAAGACGCTCAAATTGTTATGTGGTAAGGTGATGATATTAGTGATAAAGGAGTATGATTGTTCCTGATAACACACACACACACACACACACACACACACACACACACACACACACACACACACACACACACACACACACACACACACGCAGGTTTTTAAACAGGGAGGATCGTGTTGCGAGTTATATATCATCTGAATCATCAACAGGACATGAGTTGCGTGTCTGACGCAAATTAAAGGCGCCAGCAAAAAGGGGGTGACTGAGGGGTGACGCTGATGAAGGAAGTACACGACCCCCCGCAGCGCACCACCTCTCACGCCCTGTTCCTCCCTCCCTTTGGCACGCTGCCAGAAATCACACTTTGTTTGATGGCACTGAATCATGCACTACGGCCTGACATGCTGCATCATAAGTGTACTGGAAAAAAACGTCGCATAATTTTCGTGTCCGGCAGATGGCGTGATGTGCCGGCCAGTGAGACGTGTGATATACCTGTCCCTGGCTGTCCTATGTTCCTCTGCAACGGTTTCTCTCTTCCTGCCTCTCTCCCCTAACCCTTACCTGGACCCTTGTTCCGCTAGCACCTCCCCCATCCATCCCAATCTCCCACCAGTACCCTTGTTATACCTGTGACACCCCATTCCACCCCACCTCTTACGTGGCACCATGTTAATGTCAATTAGCTGCTGGAACATGTTAAATGGCGGAAAATCATTATTTCTAGTGGCCAGTGAAGGCAGTGACCGTCGTGTGACACCTTACAAGTGGAACACGGAACACGCCTTTCTGCTGGGAGTATCACTAGATGAAGAGTGACGTGACTTAACAGAATGAGACACACGACAATAGCTTTGCAAGTACACAGGTGCGGACATTCTTAATATATTCATTCAGCAGTGACGAAATCGATGAAGTGCGTACAAAGCATTCCTTTGGGTTATACTCGTAGTCTGCCGCACCACGCTGCCACCTCTCACACCATCTTGATAACTACAGACATTTAAGCCACGTCATATTCATCTACTGGCACCTTAAACTCAGACATGTATGGGGTGACGTTTCTCTCTGCCTCCCTTCACTACATCCTGACTTCTCTCTACGCTAGAATCATACATCGCCTTTTATTTACTTATTTTTCTTCCTTTGCAGACTTGGAGAATATCCAGTGATAGGATAACTTTACTATAAAAATAAGAGTCTCCTTGATATGTTTAATGACGTCCTTCAAAACAAAAGGCGGCCCGTCAATACACGTCGTGAAACTCGGCAATGAAAGGAAATACTCCCAATACTGTGACCTGTGTGTGAGCCGTTCATTAAGCCGCGCGTCAGGCTCGTCCGCTCACGTCCACTACACCGCAAAACATTTCGCTCACATCTTCTGCAACCTGGAAGCAACTGAGTACCCAACGCATTACTAAACTCCATAATTTTCTGGCCAAATCGTCTTAAAAGTTGTTGGATTTTCATTCGGAAGCTTGAGATATTTTTTTTCTTTATTTTTTTTGTTTACTCTCGTTGTCCCTGCTTTCTTTAAACAAAATATTCTACCACTTTTTTTTCCGTGAACCATCCACTAAGTGCTTCCAGGAATGGCGTTGCCTCCATTACAGGTCTCTTCCACCCCACCACCACCACCACCACCACCACCAACATCAGCACCACCCCCACCACCACCACCATCAGCACCTCCCCACTGCAGCTCCCGTCTCGCTCACACACCTTCCATCCTGCTGGGCGACACACACACTCTTTCACACTGCATCATAATATAATATGTACTGGTCATGTCATTAGCCTCACTCTTTAAAAGTTACATATCTTTATCTACTCTACATCCATTTTTTGTTCTCTATTTACATCACATTGTCCTTGTTTTACTGTCATCCACACACACACACACACACACACACACACACACACACACACACACACACACATACACATACACATACACATACACACATACACTTACACACACACACACACACACACACACACACACACACACACACACACACACACACACACACACACACACACACACCTGCTGTTCTGCTCCTGTAATAATGTTCTTTTCGCATGTCACACAACATTAAGCCGGCGTCGCTGTCACTCGAGAGTTAATGTCAATACGTTACATGTCGGGTTCAATATGGTAATGTACAGCACACGACGCACATCGGGATCAGCCAGTCACGTTCACTTGTAATTTTGTGCAGAGAGACATCATAGAGTGAGTACTTTGGAACTGCATACGTTAAGCAAATATATTCTAGTATTATCACATTTCCTAACTCTTCTTCTGGGATACTAATGCGTTCAACATCAGTAATCTTATATCATATTTTCTACGTTTTCATAATCATCTTAAGCTGTTGCATCTTAATTATTCTGCATCAGTTAATTATACACAAGTTTTGCCTCTTTACCAAAACCTTCAAAATAGATTAGTTCCCCTACACGCTTATCTAATAAAACATCAGCTGCTTTTCTGGTTGCAACACTCTATGCCTTGCGGGGGAGGTGGAGCGGCAATGTGGAGGTGGAGGTGGAGGAGGGCGTGGAATGAGGCCGATGAGAAATGATGCCAAACTAGCGAAAAGTGGAAGAGGACATGAAGTTTACAGGTGAAGGTGGAATAGACAAACGATGGTGAGTGTGGAGGTGGTGGTGGGTGTGTAGGGAAGGGCGTGATGGTACAGTGAATGGGCGTTGAGCTTGTAGGGACGAGAAAGGAGAGAAGGATGAAGGGAGGGAGGGATGGAAGGAAGGAAGGAAAGAAGGAGAGAAGGATGAAGGGAGGGAGGGAAGGAAGGAAGGAAGGAAGGAAGGAAGGAAGGAAGGAAGGAAGGAAGGAAGGATATAAGGAAGGAAGAGGAGGAAGGAAGAGGAGGCGTGGTGTGGCTGGAATGCTGGCTTCGCTCTCAGCAACTTACAAGATATTTAATCAGGATGGTCAAGAAACTTCCTCGTCCCAGAAAAATAAAACAAAAAAAAAAGTAAAAGGGAGGGAAGGAGAGACAAGTACGTACACACACAAACACACACACACACACACACACACACACACACACACACACACACACACACACACACACACACACACACACACAGGCTGTATATTATAATTAAAACTTTGGCCACGTCCACCTCACCCCAAGCCCAGACGAGCGAGAGGGATGAAGGTAAGAGCAGAGTGAGTCGCCAGGCAGTGGAGGGCAAGCAATCCTAACTACTACTATTAATCTGCAATAGAGAATAATCCATATCCACGCAGAACTTAACACACGCACACACACACACACACGCACACACACACACACACACACACACACACACACACACACACACACACACACACACACACACACACACACACACACACACACACACACACACACACACACACACACACACACACATCATTAATTACTTACATAAACTCTATAAATTAATTCACGAACCCACAGTAAGGCGTTCATAGGAGGGGACGTTTTTGTTCTTCCTCCCCTCCCCCGCGCATCAGCTTTGTTCTTTTTCCTGTTTCTCTGTTTCGGTTTGATGACACGATTCCCTCCTTCCCTCCCCCTCTCCCTGTCCCAGCCCAGATCTGCGGAGTTTATCCAGAGCTTAAGCAAAGACCATAAAACTCCTCGTAGGTTCAAGCCAGGACACAGGAGCCGGCAAGATGGCCCTCAATATCCCCTTCCAATGGTGCCGGAGATTAGTCTGGGAAAGCAAACGACTTCATTTAATTGAGCCGCAAGAGTGAACGGGTCTGCTCAGCGCCAGCGGTGTTCGATACAAAATAATTGCATAGCACATACATACACACACTCACACACACATAGACACACGTACACAAAGACACGCACTCATAAACACACACAGAGAGACACACACACACACACACACACACACACACACACACACACACACACACACACACACACACACACACACACACACACACATTTGCAACATAAATTATCTGCCCTTTCTTTCCATTATGTTGAGCGTCCAAGCACTTTAACAAAATACGCAACAAAATTAAAATGTATTTGAATTATGAATAAACTCGCGGATTGGTGCAAGACAGCGAGTCTATCACATGAAAACTTGAATGGAAGTGATGCATTTATGATAGTCCGGTGATGCGTTCCCTCGCTGATTAAGATATACGACACACGGAAGCTGAGTGAACTAAAAAGTCATCCTTATTTATTCAGTACTATTTATATTCCTTGGTGATTCACTCGTTACGTATATGTGGGACGGGGAGGGACGGGGGGGTAGTTTGAGAGAGAGAGAGAGAGAGAGAGAGAGAGAGAGAGAGAGAGAGAGAGAGAGAGAGAGAGAGAGAGAGAGAGAGAGAGAGAGAGAGAGAGAGAGAGAGAGAGAGAGAGAGAGAGAGAGAGAGAGAGAGAGAGAGAGAGAGAGAGAGAGAGAGAGAGAGAGAGAGAGAGAGAGAGAGAGAGAGAGAGAGAGAGAGAGAGAGAGAGAGAGAGAGAGAGCGTGCAGCTGACGTGATAGAGATATAAATGACATTTGTTTTTTCCGTTATGTCAGTGTCAAGGAGATAATTAAAAATATGGAAAACAGAGAATATAAATTAAAATAATGATTCTTACTGAGCGAAGAAGAAAAGTAATAATAACTTGGAAACAAACATTAGGAAAAAAAAACAAGGAAGCAAAAAAAAAATAATGACAGAAAAAGGAATGAAAACAGAAAGAAGTTGATGGAATGGAAAACAAGATGTGATAACAAAACAAAAAGTGAATGAAAGAATGATGAGATAGAATATTGAAAATGTAAGTAGATGTAGTGAGGGGGAGCAAGGCAGCAGGTAGTAGGAAGGCAGACAGACAGAGATGGAGAGAGACAAGGTGATAGGTAAGTAGATGGTTATGGGAGGGAAGGGAAGGGAAGGAAAGGGAAAGGGAAGGTGAAGGAAGGAAGGAAGGAAGGAAGGAAGGAAGGAAGAAAGGAAGGAAGGAAGGAAGGAAGGAAGGAAGGAAGGAAGGAAGGAAGGAAGGAAGGAAGGGAGGGAGGGAGGGAGGGAGGGAGGGAGGGAGGGAGGGAGGGAGGGAGGGAGGGAAGAAGACTAATAGTACGGAGGAGAGGGAGTAGCGGCCCCTCTGCCTTCACGTAATTCAACACCTGCAAAAATGGCTCATTGGAGCGAATTATGGAGATGAGTTCATACACGTCGAAGAGGTGAAAGCTCTTAAGAGTAAATTTCATCACGTCTTCTCCTTAAGATTAAGCGGCGACGCGACTCAGCAGGAGGCTCAATAAACTCAGTAAAAGACTCAATTAGTAGTTCAGCTCCACAGCAGGCAGTTCAGCAGACTCAGCAGGCGGTTCACTACTCAGAATGATCGGGAGCAGATCCGTGACTTGCATCCCCAACGTTCCTGACACACTTATTGTAACTTTGCAAATTGAATAGTCAATAACAGCCTTGAGCAAATCTTGGCCGCGGAAAACTAATGGGAAACGGAAAACAGTTAGTTAGAGGGAGGCAAGCGGCCGCAACACATATTCATTCCAACCACAGTCACGCTGAGGAACACACTAACTTTATGGAAACTAGTACAGGTGTCTGCCGATGTGTGTGTGTGGGGGGGGGGGGGGGGAGTGTGTGTGTGTGTGTGTGTGTGTGTGTCAGCAGGTCAATGTCAATGTGAATAAACTCCTACCAATCCTATGGTCTGCACCTCATGTAGAACGTTGTGGCAAAGCGTAACTATTTCACCTTTTGACCTTCTTTCCACCCTTCACTGACGCACCACTACACCGCCTCCACCCTCCTACATGTGGGTGGAGGCGATTCCCACTCGTGCATTGAGCTGTTTTCATCATCACTAAAATGGATAATCCCTGAGGACGCTGCAAAATTAGCATCCAGAATGGGTTAAGGTCCACGATGAATAAGTAATTTCATGGTTTTTACGTCTGGCGAAGATGAAACTGATGCCACTCCAGGTTTTTGATGAATAGTAACATACACTAACTTTCCACACCACCTCACACACTACCTGGGAGATGTTCACCTTGAAATTACATCTGTCTCTCACGCAACTTACTGCCTGCTGGACATTACTATCATACCTTCCTGGCGTCCATCTCCTCATCTAAGTGACTTGCTGTAGCGTGAACATTGATATTCATGTAGACAGAAAGTGCAGCAACTAATTCCTATTAGAGTGTTTGTCTTTCATCACACATTAACTGTTGCAATCCTTTGGGCATTGTGCTACACTGCCTCCCGCATGGGTCTGCTCGGAATTACAAATGGTGGTTATGCTCTTGAAAACGTTTCCCAGTGAATATACAGTAAATATACATTCACACATGTAGGCGTGCACTAATACACAAATACACACACATACATACATACATACATACATACATACATACATACATACATACACACACACACACACACACACACACACACACACACACACACACACACACACACACACACACACACACACACACACACACACACACACACACACACACACACACACACACACACACACACACACACACAAATAAACAAACACACGCACAGACAGGCGCACACACTCAAGCATACAAACACATCCATACACACACAAACATACAAACATACAAAAAATAATCATAAACAGACCCATACATACAAACACAGACCCACTCGCAAACACACACATACAAAACACACACACACACACACACACACACACACACACACACACACACACACACTCACACTCACACTCACACATACACATACACATACACATACACATACACACACACACACACACACACACACACACACACACACACACACACACATCTCGTATCGGACAGTGGTCAAGTACTAAACAAACAGCATTGATCTACAGCTCACCACGCAAATGTTCACGGCAGCACGACACATTGAATACAACGCCGATCAAACACCTGAGGATCACGACACGTCCACGGAGGGAGCGGCGCGAGTGGGTGGTTCAAGGACACCAAACAGTGTGTAGGAACCTGAGATGACCAGGGAGTGTCACACAAAGTCGTGTTGACGAGGAAGGGTTCCAGACAAGTCTTTTTAAAAGTGTACAATAAGGTGAACAAGGGGATATTATTTCAAGTAATACTCGTAATTCGTCAAACAAACAGATAAAGTTTACCGTTCACCTGTATCAATCATTCACTAGCTTCGCTTGAAATGTTCGAGACTGGCAAGTAAACTGCACAAAACCCACAACACTTTACTATTTTCTTCAAAGTAATGAACGTGACTTATCTTATTCATCTTTTGGATGTTGACAATCCTCGCCACCAGCCTGTTATGATGCTACATTTTGAAAGTAAGTTAACTTGAGAGAATTATTCAACACCACAGCATAAAGTTTCACCTGGAAAAGGCATCCAACAGATGTCATTAACAAGGAAGTACTATATTGAGCTCAACTCTTAATATTATCAAGAAAAATTAATAAACCATTTATGTAAAATAAACTAGCATTTCCAAAAGTTTCCAAATTCCATAAAACTATTTACCTTTGCGGGAGTTAACTCTATACAACTGAACGAGTTTTTGTTTAAATTTGCTTCTGTGGCTCATGGCCACTCTGTTACAGTATGAAAAATGTAAGGAGAAAAAAGAAGGTCGGTGTTGCTCCAAACCTTTGACAAGTTATCCGTTGACTTTTTGGAAGTTGAATGTAAAAAGCAGTGGAAGAACTTTATTTTTTGTAGGAGAAAACGAAAAAACGGGTTGTTGACTTTTTACATTTTCCTATCACTTGATAATGTTTCAAAACATAATTTATGAAATGTGTTTACGTTCTTTGTAAATTATCGTATAATAAGATTACTATAAGAGCACCAGAGTGAATGCATGCTACCATGAACACCTTCCCTGGACCTGCCATACACCATGGACATCCCAGCCTTGCATTGATGGGCCGACGAGAGCTGCAGCACACAATTTTCTCTTTAACACAGAAATCTAACGGAGGCGCAACACATCACTATGGCTGAGCCTCCGCTAGCAGCCACCACGACAAATTTCAACATCAAATAAAGGTTCATTCTACAATCTATACAAACCACTGAAGTACAATCTCCCCAGCATGCATCCCTGTGTTCCAGCACCATCATCACCATCACCTCTTACGATAAACTCCCGCTAAGACAACCACAATCACCCAGTCTTCACAAGGCAACAATTACCCTCACAACTACTAGGTGCAGCACCCTCATCGTGGCGCCCACTTCCCCTCACCGTTTTCCACAGCCCTCAATAGCCTCTCATCACTGTCACACGCCCCGCCCTGTACTGCCATGCCCAGCCTCACCCTCACTATCTTCACGTAAGCTTACAAACTTAAGGGCAGACAAGTTCGAAGCTTAACTGACGCCTGGTAGGACTTAAACTTTGAACCATGGCTGAGGCGACACACTAAATGAGCAAAGAAACAATATACAGTGTGTGTGTGTGTGTGTGTGTGTGTGTGTGTGTGTGTGTGTGTGTGTGTGTGTGTGTGTGTGTGTGTGTGTGTGTGTGTATGTGTGTATGTGTGTGTGTGTGTGTGTGTGTGTGTGTGTGTGTGTGCGTGTGTGTGTGCGTGTGCGTGTGCGTGTGTGTGTGTGTGTGTTTATGGAGAGAGAGAGAGAGAGAGAGAGAGAGAGAGAGAGAGAGAGAGAGAGAGAGAGAGAGAGAGAGAGAGAGAGAGAGAGAGAGAGAGAGAGAGAGAGAGAGAGAGAGAGAGAGAGAGAGAGAGAGAGAGAGAGAGAGAGAAAGCAACAGTTAAAAATAGAAAGGATGGAGAACGAATACATTCAATTACTTGCTGAAATACACAACATATGACATAACTACGGCAAGAAAAACGTATTACATAAGAGCGAAAAAGATAAGTCATAACCCTTCCCTATTGACAGGGCTTCAAACACTGTCACTCTGCTACACACCCGGAGTAATGAGGCGAAAAGGCTTCACGTAAACAATATTAATAATGCATAACACCTCCAGGTAGAATAACAAAGAAAAACAGAGAGCCAGAGGGCAGCTCTCCTAACAGACACAAGAACTGGGAGACTGGTAGCAAGGGGAAGGAGAAAGGAAGACAGATGGGGCAGAGGGAAGGAAGGCAGATGAAGGGGGCAGGAGTTAGGGTTGCAGGAGAGGAAGGGATGAGGCGGAGAAGTGTACAGAAAGGACCCAGCATCCCGTCGAGACCAGCCGTCCTGCTTGATCTGGTGTTGAAAGGCTGACGTAGAGCTGACGGGAAAACTGAAATTTGGGGGTAAAAATATTTGGCAATGAAGGAGGGAGGGACTATAGTGGGTGTCTCCTCAGCTAAGTGAAAAGGGTGGTGGGGTGGGGGCGGTGTGTGAAGGCCGACGGGTGGAGGGGGAGGTGGGGTAACGGGTGAGACTGACAGGGGGAAGGAGGGACAGCGGAAAGAAACTCTTGCTAAAGAATATGATGTGAGATTACTGAATATGACAACACCTTTGGAGGAGGAAGAGAACGAGGGAGAAGAGGACGAGGGAGAAGAGGACGAGGGAGAGAAAGACGAAGCCGAGCATGAAAATGAGAAAGACGAGGACGACGACGAGGATAATGACGACGAGATAACTTTGTTTGAATTAAGTAAGATGTCAATATATGGAAGATGATCAGGAACGAATTAGAGAAAGAGAGAGAGAGAGAGAGAGAGAGAGAGAGAGAGAGAGAGAGAGAGAGAGAGAGAGAGAGAGAGAGAGAGAGAGAGAGAGAGAGAGAGAGAGAGAGAGAGAGAGAGAGAGAGAGAGAGAGAGAGAGAGAACGTCGTGATTAATTGAGTTCGACTACCCTACCTCGTGGCGCGATGAGAGAAAAGTTTTACAGAGCATACAAGATACATTGAGACGAACAAGGGAAGGAGGGGAGGGACGGAGGGAGGGAGTGGAGGACCCTTGGGGAGAGGAAAGGAGAGGAGAGGAGAGGAGAGGAGAGGAGAGGAGAGGAGAGGAGAGGAGAGGAGAGGAGAGGAGAGGAGAGGAGAGGAGAGAGGTGAGGAGAGGAGAGGAGAGAGGTGAGGAAGGTTGAAGGGATGAATATAAAGAAAGAGAGAAAAAAAGAGAATAAAAAAGGTGAGAAAGGAAGGGAAGGGAAGGGAAGGAGGTGAGGGGGACCATTCTATAAAAGCTGGTAGAGGAAGGGATAAGGGAGGAGGAGGAAGAGGAGGAGGAGGAGGAGAGTGGGTATAGGAGGTGGGGGATTGCTGGGGGGGAGGGGATTCAGTTCATATAAGTGGGGTGTGGGGGGTAGGGGGTTAGGTGGTCCTGGGAGCCTTATTGCCGCCAAGGATCAGGGCGACTTAATAAAGCAGGCAATAAGGGGTGGCTCCAGGTAAATGGTTGGAGGCTTGCCTAGGTGAAGGCTGCCCCTCCCCCCCCCAACCTTTACCATCCTCCCCAACCCCCACCACCTCCCCCCAAACCTCCTATCACCACTCTGTTCTTCCTTTCCACTCTTATACCTCGCCTTGCCTTGTCCCGCCCCGCCCTGCCCCGCCAACCTCGCCCCGCCCCGCCCCGCCCCGCCCCGTCCCGTCTTCCATCTCGTTCCTTTCATCTCTATCGTGTCTTTGTCTCTTTCTTCTTGCTGTTCGCTTCTTTTTTTTTTTTCTTCCTTCCTTCCTTCCTTCCTTCCTTCCTTCCTTCTTTCTCCCTCGCTCTCTTTCTCCTCGCGACGCACTAACCGACGACTATTTTATTTTCCCCTTGTGTTGCTTTCTTTCTCTCTTTCTCTTTCTCTCTCTCTCTCTCTCTCTCTCTCTCTCTCTCTCAGAAATCAGGTGAGAGAGAGAGAGAGAGAGAGAGAGAGAGAGAGAGAGAGAGAGAGAGAGAGAGAGAGAGAGAGAGAGAGAGAGAGAGAGAGAGAGAGAGAGAGAGAGAGAGAGAGAGAGAGACTGTACCCTCACCTCTGCAGGGCAATAGATAGCAAGACCCGCCAACTTCCTCGCCACCAAAAGGAAAAACTGCCTTAATACCGCTGCCATATTGCCTGCCAAGTTTTTTCCTCTCCCTATTGAAATATAAAGTTGCTTCTGCGTCCAATACAAACGTCAAGCAAGATGGACGCGTCAGGCATCACTTGCGGAGAAAATGATAGAGGCAGTACGTTCTGTGATACACGCGAGGAGGGAAGGAGGCAATTCTCTGGGTCATTCCTCCTCCTCCTCCTCCTCCTCCTTCTCCTCCCTCTCGCCACAAAGGAGACAAAAGGTAGACGATGGGAGATACGGAAAATAAAAGGAAATTCAATAGAAATCCTAGCGACTTACGGAGATGCTGTTACAAAATCCACGTAGTACATCCCTGGAGTCTCATCCGATTTGATATAAACTATGGATAGCACACCGGCGGGGCGAGGCTGGGCGGGGCGGGGCGGGGAGGTGATTTGGGGAAGGTGAGGCGGGAGAGAAAGAGAGCGACGGAGGGAACGTGAAGGAAAAAAATATGGTAAAAGAGAAGGGAAAATAGTCCTATGAAATAACAAATAGATCGCATGAATTGCACAGCCTTCTTGTGTTCTGGCGTCAAAAATTTGGGTACTCAACTTTTTTTTGTGTGTGTGTTTGTGAGTGTGTTTCAAGTCTTATCTTCACGGTCAGTAGGAGGGTGAGTGGACGTTACTCTCATCCTACCCATGACGCCCTCCCGCCGCCACCGCCACCGCCACACACACACACACAGACACACAGACACACACACACACACACACACACACACACACACACACACACACACACACACACACGCTTCTCGCTTATGTAGACGAGGCGGCTCAACTTTATCAGTAAATCCCAACACGGCGTCGCGAGTTTGAATATGAGGTTTTCATGAGTGAGAATAGCAGCGGTGTGTGGGGAAAAAGAGGGCGGAAGTGGTAATGGTGACGATAATGGTGGTGGTTATGGTGGTGGTGACGGTGGCGGTTACAGTGGTGGTGATGGTGGTGGTGATGGGGACTACAATTATTGAGGTAATGGTGATGATGAAGGTGAAAATGATGAGGGCAGCGGCGAATGATGATGAGGATGATGGCGAATGATGATGATGATGATGATGATGATGATGATGATGATGATGATGGTGACGGTGATGATGCCAACGCAAGAGTAATGATTAGTTCGTGACATTTGTCTGCATTAACACAAAGCACCACCACACCTTGCACGTCTCCCTTAGCAACGACCACACCCCACGACCCTCCACCTCCACCACCACCACCACCACCACCAGATCTATCCTTTCTCACACAATACCCTCGTCTCCTCCTTATATTTCACCTTTGCACTATACACTCCTCCCTTATCGCTCCGACCTCTACTCTCCTCATCCCTCTTCCCGACACTTCCTTCCCTCCTCGCCTCCAGCCTTCGCGTTTCCTTCACAAGACACATGTGGACCACTTTGCCCATAATAGTTAAGCAATAGCCTCAATTCCAGCCTTCCGTGATGCATGGCTCGGCTCCCTCCTCACCACTCTCTTTACCCCACACAAAAATTTCCCTCCTAACTTAAGGGAGACGCTATTTATCCGCGTGAGGCTTGAGGATCAAATGAGATGTGTCGGAGGCGTTCCCCAACATGTGGTAAGAGAAACACCCCGTTGCTTAAGACTTCCGGGGCTCCAGCTAGCTTACGGCACAACGCTTTCGGGGGAATGAATACGCGACACACAGGCAAACACACTCCCTTGCCACGTACTTTATGCAATATCTATAATAGGGTCTCCCAGTGTTTAGGCTACAAGCACGCGACCATTTTTGCGGAGTAACTATATTAGAACGACTTCACTTACTGGCGAGAACAAGTCGATGGTATGCGCAAACAGTGGGTTAAATTTGATACTGGTGTGCAAAGGCTGGTCTGAATTTAGTACGAGGTGGTGAAGTTAGTTCCCGGTCATTGTTCAGGACCATTAGAATACATCTTCAGTTCCTTTCAGTCGGGTAACGAGAATCCGGAGCTGGCCCGCACCTTTAACACGGGGCGGCAGTGACCTGGTGCAGGAGGCGGCGAGAGAATGCTGTGGGCGAGCTCGACAAACTATGAGGGACTAGATAAACACTAATTTCCTCTTTAAATATACTTAGATCTCTGCGTTGATCTAATTCTCTCCCTCTCTCTCTTTTTCCTTCTCTCTCTCATTTCTTACTCGACTCATTTGTTGACGAAGGAATACGAAGAGCAACAAGAAAATAAAGAGAGAGATAGAAAGAAAGTTTTAATCACTGCAAAGTAAGCATACACGTCTCTCTTCTCAAGAATGTCACACTGGAAAGGTAAATTACAGCAAATTAGACTGATGTTGGCTTAATGAATACTGAATTTGGAAGAAAGGTAGAAGGGTAGGGAAGGGAGGAAAGCTGGGTGGGTGGGGAAAGGAGGAAGAAAAAACTAAGGAATGTGAAAAGAGGCCACTACATCACCAAGGTCTTGCTGCTTACTACTATACTAGAAAATAATAATACTAAAAAATAATAATAATACCCAAGTCTCTAATGTGTATTTTTTGAGCATATAAACACTAGACTATTCAATTCGAGGCCATGAGAGCAATATGAGAGGAGTGAGTCGAAGCTTGGACGGGCAAACATTTTTTTCCCACAATGGAGTATATCGGGTCAAGGTAAGACTTATACTGTGTGTGTGTGTGTGTGTGTGTGTGTGTGTGTGTGTGTGTGTGTGTGTGTGTGTGTGTGTGTGTGTGTGTGTGTGTGTGTGTGTGTGTGTATGTGTGTGTGTGTGTGTGTGTGTGTGTGTGTGTGTGTGTGTGTGTGTGTGTGTGTGTGTGTGTGTGTGTGTTGGAATCTTTCAATTTTATTTCCTTTATTGACTCTGGAAAATGGACGAGAATCCCCATCTGTCGTGTTAGCAGTAAAACCCCGCGTGGGACACACAGACAGACAGACAGACAGACAAACAGACAGACAGACAGACAAACAGAAAAAAAAAAAAAAAAACAGACAGACTGACAGACAGAGAAAACAACAAAAATTCATCCTAAAAATATCAGGAGTACAATGACAGAACTATGACACCCCCCCCCCCCCGTTCAGATAACAATCAATTTACAGGTAAATGTATATAACACCAAGAAAGGACTATAGTGGCATGCAATTTTTTCCCTTCCACTTTTGATGTATAGCAACAATTTTTTCTTTCATCTTTTAATACCATATATGCAACAATGACCGCCACGTAAACATGAACAAAATATTAACAGTTCGTATATATTCATTATAATCTCTGTCTCCGTCTGCGAAAAGTTATTCTCTTACTTTCTTGATTATTATTTGTGATTCTCTTATATTTTCCATGAATGCTTCCTTTCCTAAACACACTTAATCTGCTCATACTTTTACTTGTCAGGCAATGCAACGACTCTTTTTGCTTTATGAATTCAGATGTATTTTTTTTTCTCTTTCTTCTTCCGCATTCCTCACTATATTACATCAACCCTTTCCTTTCCCTCCTCCCTCTTCCTTCTCATGTTTTTCTTTCTTTTCTTTTTTACATTCGTCTCGTCTTCTTCCTCCTCCTCCTCCTCCTCCTCCTCCTCCTCCTCCTCCTCCTCCTCCTCCTCCTCCTCCTCCTCCTCCTCCTCCTCCTCCTGACGGTTCATTTTAAGTCCTGGCTCTTTTTCCTTCCTTCTCGAGTCCTGCAAACTTCCCTCTTCTTCCCCTCCCCCCCCTCCAACACAGAAGACACGAACGAAAAAAGGAAGAGATAATCCCGCAGAACAATTATTCCAGACCCCAGCCCGCCTTTGTCTGTCGCGTCATCCCCTAATT
>JAXIVD010004087.1:37500-38965 GCA_036785275.1 Cancer borealis | reverse complement strand
CTTGTATTACACACGTGTTTAGTTCACGACACCAGCCACCACGTATTATTGCCAAGGTAAAGATGTCTTGAAGTGTAAGGTGCTTTACACTTTGGTAGATATATATATATATATATATATATATATATATATATATATATATATATATATATATATATATATATATATATATATATATATTACATAATCGACGCCACCTTTATATTTACTACTAATGATGATGAAAACTATGAGCTTCAACCGTGAGCGTTTGAACGACGTGTGTCATATACTGTGAGGTGTAAGGCATAAGGACCCGACAGATGGTATACTTGATACCATCTGTGATCATGTGACTAAAAGTGAGGATTGTAGGAGATGCATTATGTAGGGAACGTTTCACCCACGAATGTTGGCCTTCCCACTAACCTTTCCTCCTCCTTCTACTCCTCCTCCTCTTTTCTTCTTGTCGCTGTTGTTATTATCTTTCATCCTTTATCACGTAGTTTCCTTTCTTTTATAGTTTGTTGCACCATCCTCCAGCTCGTCCTCCTACGCTAGTATGCTCATTCCTCTCATCAAAGGGAAATCTTGTCCTCGTTTTACCCTTTATACTCTCTCTCTCTCTCTCTCTCTCTCTCTCTCTCTCTCTCTCTCTCTCTCTCTCTCTCTCTCTCTCTCTCTCTCTCTCTCTCTCTCTCTTTCTCTTTCTCTTTCTCTTTCTCTCTCTCTCTCTCTCTCTCTCTCTCTCTCTCTCTCTCTCTCTCTCTCTCTCTCTCTCTCTCTCTCTCTCTCTCTCTCTCTCTCTTCATCCTGTTCAGCCCGCGGTATATCGTTTCTCTGGAGCTTAAATAAAATGACCAAGTTATCGGAAATGTTGACCCGCCAGTGTACTAAATAAACAGACTCTGAACCCGCGGTGGACTCCATCCTGTGGCCAAACAAAGACTCACTGACCTGCTATCCTCCTGTCTGTCTGTCTGTTTCTACCTGGCTTTTTTTTTTTTTTTTTCTTAAATTTTTACCCTTCCTGCATCCCTCCCTTCCTAGCTGCCTTCTGTTATATCTTTTTACCTTCATTCTCTCTTGCCTTCCTACCTACCTACCTAATACATATTTACGTTCCTTCCTGCTTTTCTTCCTAGTTTTCATAATGTTTCCGTGGTTTCTTTTGTCTTTTTTTTCTCTTTCTCTCTTCATTCCTGTCCTCCTTCCCTTATTTCTTAGGAGGGAATGAGAAAGCGGATTGTGTCTTATTAACTTCTTTCTTCTTTCTCATCCTCTTTCACTTATTTTGTCTCCTGGTCCTGTGATACCCAAGGCTGGACTTACTGATGTTTTTCATTTTGTATTTGTTCCTTTGATGTACGTACGAGGAGGAAGGGAAAGAACTGTGTATGTGCTGAGTTTGCTTTTTTTATTTTTTTTTTGCCTCATAAGCTATTTTGTTTTTCTGTATCTGTTTCTTGGCCTGTGTGTGTGTGTG
>JAXIVD010004087.1:12500-35000 GCA_036785275.1 Cancer borealis | reverse complement strand
ATGATAATAATAACAACAATTGTGATAATGATAACATTGACAACTGATTGATAGGTTACTGAATACATGTATATAGAGTAAACAAATCACAACACTAATAATCCTGCCTCGAAATATCACCACCAGCACCAGCCTTTGTTGTGACCGTGACTCCCTAAACAGTGGGGCTCAACCTGCAGCTGGGTGCGGAAACATTAAATTTTGTTTCGCGGGCGTAAGACGACTCCTGTCCATTTATCATAGGCGAGGAGGAGGAGGAGGAGGAGGAGGAGGAGGAGGAGGAGGAGGAGGAGGAGGAGGAGGAGGAGGAGGAGGAGGAGGAGGTGGTGGTGGTGGTGGTGGTGGTGGTAGTAGTGGTAATGGTGGTCTGCGATGGCTTGCATAGAGGACGTGTGCCTGACCCTCGATCGGCCACGTTCTCTATATTACAGCTGCTGTGCCACACTTGGGGATACATGGGTACACAGAGGTAGTTATTGCACTTTTTAAGAGAGAAGAAAAAGTGAAGGTACAGCGAGAACGAAAATAACAATGATTCCTCTTCTTTTTGATCTACTTCCCCTTCACTTTTCTTTTCTCTTCTTTTTTTTTTTTTTTTTTTTAGTTGTTGTATTCGTCATTGGCGAGTGTTCTTTTTTTTCTGGCTAAAGGTAGAAAAAATAACTTAACTGGAATGACCTTTATTGATAATGGTAATGGCGCATGACTCACAACAGTATGGCAAAACATGTAACGCAGCAGTCACACAAATATCACTTTATCTCACATTACCGTTTGTTTCTTTCTGATGGCGTGAAGGAAGAGTGAAATGAGGAAAATGTAAGGCGGTACACAGCAGGAAGCGGTACACAATGAGAGTGGAGTGTCAGTGTTAGAGCCGCGCTGACGAACAATGGGAGGGAGGAAGACGCAAGTGGAGGGATGGAAGGGGAAAGGAAAGCAGGGGACGGGTGGTGGAGGGGATGGGTGAGACGGGGAGTGTTTGTGGAGGAAGGACGAGGAAGGTTGGAGGGGGTGAGATGGAAAGGGTTGGAAGGATATTCTCAGAACCCTTTAATTACACGATGCAGTAGACTTTCGTTGACGTGGTGTTTCAGCTGCTCTTAAGGTTGTGAATATGTACGTGGACTGGGAAGTACTGACCAGAGGCTATTATTATTACATTTTTTTTTTTTTTTCCCTTTATAAGTTTATTGTTTTAAGTATATGAGTCGACGTTTGGTAAGCATTTTCCTTTTTAATTTGCTATCAAACTTATTGTTTATATATTCATATAGTGATTTATATATTCATTTATCTATCTATTTATTTATTTATTTTTGATATCACCGTAAAAGGAAAAAACAAGATGTAAAGGCGGCGGGAGGAGAGGAGAGGAGAGGTGCATTTTCAATTTCCTCAGTTTCATGGTTGTGTTTGGTAGGGAATGTCGGGTCGCGCCCACGTGACTGCAGGGTTATTACGACCTTATGTAAACCCCTAACTCTCTTAACCTCCCCCTAGCCTGCCGCTGACACCCGACACTACCGCCCGCCAAAGTTTATTAAAAAAAAAAATTAGGAATGTTACGGAAGGCCATAGTGTATGCAAACTTCATTCCGTATCTAAATGGACTCCGAATTCGCTGTCTCGTGAGCCGACTAAACTCCTTTAATTTGAGTGGTACTCGCAGTGTTCTTACTCGTACATTATTTGCGTGGCAGCAGCGAGGGCGCGGTGATAAAGCAGGTTTTCAGGCGGAGAGGCAAAGGAAAGTGACGCCTGGTAATGAGTTTTTGACACCGCGAGGAGGTGGAGGAGGAGGAGGCGGTGTGGTGGTGTGGTGGTAAAGAGTAGAGAGCGATGGGTCTTGCTCTCTCTATCTATTGCAGTTACTCTCTCTCTCTCTCTCTCTCTCTCTCTCTCTCTCTCTCTCTCTCTCTCTCTCTCTCTCTCTCTCTCTCTCTCTCTCTCTCTCTCTCTCTCTCTCTCTCTCTCTTTCTCGGAGGTAGATATAGAAACAACACAAAACCTTTAATGATTTATTTTCAATATTCAGATAACAAAAGCATAAAGGCGTACATGTAAAAGTTTCCACATAAAAAAAGTTAAAATATGAAAACAATATTACAGTAATACAACACCACCGGAGCCACGACTACTATTACTTTCATGTCATACGAAGCTATGGCTTGTTTGACACATGTTTTTTCACTATCATAATCGTGATAATTGAATTTTCTTTTTGGAAATGAAGAACCTGCACAAGCACTGCAGTACTGAAGATCTTGTCACCTTTGTCGCGATCAGCTAAGATGCTCTTAATGCATAAATCAACTTTTGATGTATTATGTCACTTTTATTTGCTGTTTTCTCGCCGAGTTTTCTCTATGATGTGATAAGTACCTTTTGAAGCGCAAATATATTCCTATTTCTTCCATAATCTTCACTCGTGGTTTTTTCGCTTTTTATTCCCGACATGAAGAGCTTGAAGACGCGTTTCCATGGTCACCTTCCGCCACTGTGAGTCAATCAAAAAGGTGAGCGTGTAGCGGTGGTAATCCAGAACAGTGTTGTACTTGCGGAGGAGGGAAGTGCCAATGATGAAGTCATTCGCATCTGCAGGAACGTTCTCAAGTGGTTCAGCGTGAAGGCAGCAGCCATCGCCCACGTCAAGAACAACACGACTCGGTAGCATGGTCATTTTACTACCTTGGGTCAGTAACTTGCGGCGCTTTCCAGACACGTGGATACCTTCGGCTCCTGTATCTACCAGCATCGTCATGGCCTTCCTCTTGCGGCTGTGTGCCAGCTTTACCCTCAACACGTCTGGCTTCATGACTCGCTGGCTTTTCCTTATTTTTCGCAGCAGCTGCTCTGGTTTGCGTAGAAAAATGTCACTTCCGTCTGGCCGGAACACCTGCACCATGCGTCCGCGTCGCAGCAGATGTGCGTCCAGCACCACGTCCTTTGCGTCGTAATGTGGTTCCAGCCACTCTGGGAAGACTGTGGCGGGAGTCACCACCACCACGCCGCTGCCCAGGTCAATGGTGACGCTCTCCAGCTCCACCACTTCCAACTCCTTCGGGCCGAGCCACAAGTCAATTTCCATGGTAGTGGTGGCCTCCTGACCTGTGATCAGACCCAAACGCTTGGCCATGTTCCAAAATAAGACAGTAATACTGGATCCAGAATCTAGTTGCACGCGACACGTGGTGCCGTTCACGCTGCCCATCACATAATTGCAATCATCGACGTGCAGGCACGGGTGAGAACCGAGGCGCGGCTTCTTCACAGGCACTGAGGGAGACTCCAGCACCAGCCCCAGCGCCGCCGTATCCCCGTTCAATTTCCGCTTCTTGCAGCCCGATAGATTATCGAGAATTGAAGTCATGTTTTGTTTTGGATTTGTTAGCATGTTCGAATACTGCATATGGCAAATATAACTATCTTAATTCTACAACAGCTTGGATCTTCACAAGTGGAGGGGGTGAAGAGGTTGGAGGAAGGCCTCTCACTAGGGCATTTCACTTGGATCTTCACAAGTGGAGGGGGTGAAGAGATTGGAGGAAGGCCTCTTACTAGGGCATTTCACTTGGATCTTCACAAGTGGAGGGGGTGAAGAGGTTGGAGGAAGGCCTCTTACTAGGGCATTTCACTTGGATCTTCACAAGTGGAGGGGGTGAAGAGGTTGGAGGAAGGCCTCTCACTAGGGCATTTCACTTGGATCTTCACAAGTGGAGGGGGTGAAGAAGTTGGAAGAGGTTGGAGGAAGGCCTCTCACACGAGCATTATATATATATATATATATATATATATATATATATATATATATATATATATATATATATATATATATATATATATATATAGTGAAAACTTAACCACACGTTTCATTTCATTGGCAGAAGTAACACTATATACACATTTTGTCAAACATTAAGGCATATTATTATAAACGTGCCTAAGAAATCAAATAATTTATCAAAGTAAAATATTTTCACATTTGAATATTTCTGTGAGACGTCTTTTTGTAGGACACATGGATGAGGAAGAATTTGGTAAATAGGGGACTGTCAGTGGATCCTGGACTATCCTGCAAGTTACGATCAGTTATTTTATGTGGTGGATAAAGATGTGGCATACGTAAGTTTGCGCAAAAAGATAAACATAAGAGAACACATGAGAAAACGAAATGTATATTCAAAAAAAGAAAATGTGTACGAGCCGGTTTGAAAATGTGTATTTAGTACCCAGTCCCCTCACACTGCTGCTGTTACCGTTGCTGCTGCTGCTGCTGCTGCTATTGCTACTGCTACTGCTACTGCTACTGCTACTGCTACTACTACTACTACTACTACTACTACTACTACTACTACTACTACTACTACTACTATTACTACTACTACTACTACTACTACTACTACTACTACTACTACTACTACTACTACTACTTCTTCTACTACTACCACTACTACCACTACTTCTTGTACTACTGTTACTACTACTACTACTACTACTACTACTACTACTACTACTACTACTACTATTACTATTACTACTACTACTACTACTACTACTACTACTACTACTACTACTATCAATTTTATCAACCACCACCACCATTTCCATTCGCAGCAATATTCACTAAAACACCAACCATTAATGCTTTCAGGTCAATTTTGGTCAACAATTTTAAATTCAAGAAAAGTGGCTCCATATAGCTTATTATTGTTTAGTGAAGATGTACAACTTCAATTCATATGCTCTTTCCCGTTTCTGTGATGGAGATATATATCTTTTTATTATTTTCACCGGAAAATTACCAAAATTAAGGTTAAAAGCGTCCTTTTACTCCGTAATTATTAGTCTTAGGCAATAATATATTGAGACAATATTGTAGAGGGTTAAGATGTCCATCAACTGATATAAAAATATTTCCAATATCTTTAATAACATTTGAGAAAATGAGGAAGAAAGTAATTTATGTGGCAAAAAGGATGATACAGTTGACATTTTCTCGGTTGTTTAGAAACCAATATCAATATACTCTAGCTCATTAGAACAAACGTTTTCTGCTCTATCTAATTGACTCTATACATCTTTTACGTAAACCTCATACTTTTCGAGTTATTTAATAAAAAGTGTCTCCCTGCGGGAGAGACTTGGGCGCCGTTAAAGTCTACGGAGAAAACTCGTTTCCTCTATACAAATTAATGCTTTCGGGTTAATTTTGGTCAACAAATTTAAATTCAAGAAAAGTGGCTCCATATAGCTTATTATTGTTTATTGAAGATGTACAACTTCAATTCATATGCTCTTTCCCGTTTCTGTGACGGAAATATATATATATTTTTTAATTATTTTCACCGGAAAATAACCAAAATTAAAGTTAAAAGCGTCATTTTACTCCGTAATTATTAGTCTTAGGCAATAATGTATTGAGACAAAGTTGTAGAGTGTTAAAATGTCTATCAGATGATACAAAAATATTTCCGATATCTTAAATAGCATTCGAGAAAATGAGGAAGATAGCCATGTATGTGGCAAAAAGGATGATACAGTTGACATTTTCTCGGTTGTTTATAAACCAATTTCAATATACTCTAGCTCATTAGAACAAGCGTTTTTTGCTCTATCTAATTGACTCTATACATATTTTACGTAAACCTCATACTTTTCGAGTTATTTAATAAAAAGTGTCTCCCTGCGGGAGAGACTTGGGCGCCGTTAAAGTCTACGGAGATAACTCGTTTCCCCTATACAAATTAATGGTTTCAGGTCAATTTTGGTCAACAAATTTAAATTCAAGGAAAAATGGCCCCATATAGCTTATTATTGTTTATTTAAGATGTACAACTTCATTTCATATGCTCTTTCCCGTTTCTGTGACGGAAATATATATTTTTTTATTATATTCACCGGAAAATTACCAAAATTAAGGTTAAATGCGTCATTTTACTCCGTAATTATTAGTCTTAGACAATAATGTATTGAAACAAAGTTGTAGAGTGTTGAAATGTCTATCAGATACTTTAAAGATATTTCCAATATCTTTAATAGCATTCGAGAAAATGAGGATGAAATTCATTTATGCGGCAAAAAGGCTGATACAGTTGACATTTTCTCGGTTGTTTAGAAACCAATTTCAATATAATTTAGCTCATTAGAACAAGCGTTTTCTGCTTTATCTAATTGACTTCTATACGTCTTTTACGTAAACCTCATACTTTTCGAGTAATTTAATAAAAAGTGTCTCCCTGCGGGAGAGACTTGGGCGCCGTTAAAGTCTACGGAGAAAACTCGTTTCCTCTATACAAATTAAAGTCAACCAAACTATCATCACAAGACAAAAATCATTACTCCATATACTGCTAAAAGACAAGAAAGAAAGAAAGGCAAGATGGAAGGAGGGAAGGAACTGGAGTAAAGGAAAGAGGAGGAAGAGAAAAGAAGGGCGGTGAACAGGGGAAGTCTATCTTTGCCACAAGGGCGGGAGGACATCGAGGCTCACAGGACATAAAGCTTGGAGTGTCATCTCGGTGCGCGGCTCATACCTCGGAGATTGTCCTTTTGGCAGACTGATGGAGAGGCGAGGAGAATGAGCTGGCGAGAGAAAGTGTAAGAGAGAGAGAGAGAGAGAGAGAGAGAGAGAGAGAGAGAGAGAGAGAGAGAGAGAGAGAGAGAGAGAGAGAGAGAGAGAGAGAGAGAGAGAGAGAGAGAGAGAGATAATTGTAAGAAGAAAATATGAGGACATGGAGGAGGAGAAAAGCTGTGAAATGACGTAGGATAAGAATGTGGAAGATAGGAGATAGAAGGAAGGTGTTCGTTTGTGAGAGAAGATTGTGATGAGGAAGAGAAGGAAGAAGAGGAGGAGGAAGGAGGAGGAGGAGGAGGAAGGAGGAGGAGGAGGAGGAGGAGGAGAAGGAGGAGGAGGAGGAGGAGGAGGAGGAGGAGGAGGATTTTATAAGGGTTTGTTAGGATACATTAGCGGAAAAAAAGTATATGTATTGCAAAAAAATGTAATGGTTATATAAAAACGAACACACACACACACACACACACACACACACACACACACACACACACACACACACACACACACACACACACACATATTACAAATACATTTTTCAGTCTTGGTATGCTTTCTAAGGGAAAAATGGAAAAAAAAATATTAGAGTGTAAAGAAGGGCAAGAAAATGTAAACTCAGTACATAGAAAAGGCGGGAAAATAAACCAAATAGAAGAAGAGGGAGAAAATAACAGAGACAATGGAGTGATGAACAATGAAAATAAGGATGATAAAATAAATTTAGAAAAAGGAGAGCTTTAGAGGTGGGAGGGAAGGATGAGGGAGGAAAATGAGTAAGTGAAAAATGGTGAGGGAACGAGAGAGAAAGAAGGAACGAATGGAGGAAAGAGTAAGTGACCAGTTAAGTGAAGGAGAGGTGAAGGAGGATTACGTAACCTTGGCTTGCCAGTGAGCTGGCTTTTTTAAGATAGATAGATAGATAGATAGAGAGATAGATAGATAGATAGATAGATAGATAGATAGGAGATAGATGAAGAGAGAGAGAGAGAGAGAGAGAGAGAGAAGAGAGAGAGAGAGAGAGAGAGAGAGAGAGAGAGAGAGAGAGAGAGAGAGAGAGAGAGAGAGAGAACAACAAGTTACTCCAAAAAGACATTCACAACCAGTTTCGTTATAGAGGGCGTGGTGGTTGTCACCCAAAACGATGGAAAAAGAAATCGCCACCGTATTACCTGACGCAATATTCTTCCTCACATTTTTAGGCCTTATGAGCGAGCATCAATTACCATTATTTCAAAAAAATCATAGAAGAATATCTTATCAGATCCTCAATAAGTGCCGTGATGGTAATTTGATAGGTGAAAATTGGTCGTAAAAAGTTGAGTTAAAATTCTGTTCTACGATGTGTCAAGCTGTCTCGCCTTATGCTGACGGCTGACTGGCAGGTTGTGTCTTGATTTATTGATGCTCAGAAAGAGGAAAGTCAGCTTGTAGGTGAAGGATCAAAATGTAATACTGTTAAGATTGTTATATTGGTTTTATTTCTTTCTTTTCGTAACGTTTTGTTTGCATCACTATGTTATTTTACTTACATTCTGCTCTGAGATACTGACTTTGGTGATACAACCTTTACATCGGATGTTCTAGTGTTGGTTACATCAACGTGAAAGAATTTTGTACAGCTTCAAACCTTTCAAACCTTTAGAATGACATTTAATCCTGTGAATTTCTCGAGGATATGTTACGTCAGTGTTATGACAGCTCCTATCGTAGAAACATTTCCTTTGCTGTAAGCATATTAAATGTTTCCAGCTCCATATATTGGTTTTACTAAAGAAGGGGAAGTAATTATGATTCCATCTCACCTATTGAAGTACAATAACTTGAAGCGCAGGTCCATTCAGGTCACGAGATGCTATACAAACAATGGCTTTGAGGAGTGGAATAGACTGCCATCCTCACTCGTTCAGTGTAACGCAGTGAACTCAGGCAGAAAATAGATCTCTTAGCCACTGATGGAAAGATCCTTTTGGGTAGATATCGTTTCCTCTCCAAAAAAGTTTAAAGGCAGACTTACTATGGGGCACAGGCTGTGTGCTTAGAATTATGTATGTCTGTATATTTGTCTGTTTCTGTCTATCTCTGCTGTCTCTGTTTCTGCCTCTATCTGTCTGTGTCTCTGTATGCTCTCTCTCTCTCTCTCTCTCTCTCTCTCTCTCTCTCTCTCTCTCTCTCTCTCTCTCTCTCTCTCTCTCTCTCTCTCTCTCTCTCTCTCTCTCTCTCTCTCTCTCTCTCTCTCTCTCTCTCTCTCTCTCTCTCTTTCTCACTCTCTCTTTCTCACACACCATAATCAAGAGCCTCGCCGGCCACGTCATCTGGAGCACTTTACGTCCTAACTTAAATTGGGGTTCCCGTAACACCGTGTCAGTAGCTGCCTCGCCGCCTGATTGCCGCCTCTCCAGGGAGCCACAGTCCGCCCAATACTACACACTTGCCTTGGTCCAAATGATAAGCGGCGAGCAGGACAGGACCGAAGGGAGGGAGGGCGTCGAGAAGGAGAGATGGAGGGAAGCTGAAAGAGAGAGAGAGAGAGAGAGAGAGAGAGAGAGAGAGAGAGAGAGAGAGAGAGAGAGAGAGAGAAGAGAGAGAGAGAGAGAGAGAGAGAGAGTAGTCTGACTGGTAGTATAGTTGACTCTGTTCCGTGAATGTTCTTCTTGATGTTCAAGGGTGACAGAGTTCAGCCTCGCCATTGATAGTGAGAAAAAAGGCGGTGGTACTCCTCGCTGCTGCATTCCTGCCACTCCATCTCATGTTACTCGTCACTTTGTACACTCTCCTCCTTCACTACTTCATTCTTTCCACTTCAACTTACAGTTCGCAATTCAACACCATTATACACCGCCTTCCAGTCCTTCACTCCTCCCTACTCCCGTTACTGCAGACTCCTCCGCCCTCCATCCTTCCACACCCTCTTTTCATAATTGAGAGAGAGAAAGAAAGAGAGAGAGAAATAGAGAGAAAAATAAACTTGGGAGTCAAGTTGAATGTTGTGAATCTTTAATAAAAGGAAAATAAGTCGCTTGATAAGCCTTCCTGGAGTTAGGATCGCAGTGTGACCTATAGAATGTTAGTGAATGTCATAACCACACGCTCGAATGTTAAGTGTGAATCACCCACTAGACTGTATACCCTCACCCATCACTACCACCACCACCACCACCACCACCACCACCACCACCACCACCACCACCACCACCACCACCACCACCACCACCACCACCACCATCACCACCACCACCACCACCACCACCACCACCACCACCACCACCATCACCACCATCACCACCACCACCACCATCACTATTACAACAACAAAAACAGCAACAGTATCAGTGTTGGCAGGTGTAGATGTAGTTCAGAGGCAGGAACTCCTCGCCACACACCCAACAGATGACCCTCGTTAGGCTGTGTCGGCAGGACCATAAGCGGACAAAGGAGCACAGGGGCACCGTCGGCAGGACATCGTCAGGTGCAGAAAAGCTGAGGAAATAGTCGGACACAGACTTCATGTTTCCCAGCATCAGCCGGGTAATGATCAGCCATTTACCCAGCAGCTGCCTTGCCAGAGATTGCGGCGCCTTGGCAGGTTGGAGTGGGGGAGCAGTGCTTGACCTACCCTAAGATGCAGCTTCCGGTGTAAAGGTTAAAAGTCATATCCCAGGTACAAGTGAAGCTTATTGCCGATTTTTTTACCTACCATACGTCATTCAATGAAGGTGGTTGTTCCTGTGGTTTTCAAGGCCTTGAAAAATTGCTACTTAAGTACATACAATTATTTTCCTTAATTTACCTATCAATTATCATGCAAAGCAATGCTAGTGGTGGTTGGCGTTCTTTCTTTCCAAGGTGCTTAAATACTGCACTTACTATGCTGTTTTTTTTGTTTCTGCAGTTATTTTCACCCTTTCTCTAAACTTATTACGGGATGTCAAAGCTGTTTGAGTGATTCAGGATATGTTGGATAAAGACTTCACGTGTTACTTGGATATCACTTTTAATTGCTACACCAGTGGGATCTCACGCGTGCTCTTGTCTGACACAAGCGGTAAAACTTTGATTACTGATGGTTGATTGATTACTATATCATTTCCTTATTAAAACTTCCTTCTGCAGACTTTATAATCAATTTTTCACATTGCATTGACAAACAGGCGCTTCTTCCCGAACTTATTTCTACGCACTCCAGTATTTGCCATTATCTTTGCATGTTTGTGAAGCAGCCCATCTAAAGATCAATTAGGCTGCCAAGCAGCCTCGTGGGGCCGTGGACGTGCCTCCCCGGGTGGTGCTGAGAGCTCCCCAGACACTCGGGTCGTCCGCCAAGGGTCGTTAAGCGGGGAATAAAAGCTTGGAGTCTCCTCAAAAGCTCCCAGCGTGCTCGTCCGGGAGGCAAGAGCAACGAGGCGGCGTTGATGGTCCTCATGATAAGCCATTCATCTCCATCCTGTGATTCCTGGAGGATGCAAATTCCATTCCTCGTGTAGAAAATCTGCTGAACTGCTCACTTGCCGGCAGAAAGGTCAGGAGGCTGCCATTTCCTTCATTTTCCTTCCTGAGTTACAAAGGGAAGAGTTGTCTTCACTTCTACTATGCTGATTAATATTGACATGAACGCAATATAACAGCTTACCACATCTGCTGAGCGTTATTGCAGTTAGTGATAATTGCTCAGGGACTCAAATAAGATTTTCAGGAATTTCTGTAGAGTTCGTTATATTTCTCAAAAGTGGAGGTAAAAATATAGTATAATAATGACTTGCAGAATAAGTGTGCTCGCGTAGAAGTCAGGATAAGGTTAACGTTAGTGGAAAGTCAGATAACCTCGCACCAGCAATTCCATGCTGTCCATTCTGCAAGGAACTCAATATGTTGTTGCTCCATGGAAAAAAAGTCTTTGCAGTAATTGCTCAGAAAACGAATGAAAGAAGCATCGCTGAAAATTTGTGAGACCGAATCTTTTTCCAGAGGAATGAAAAATTTACATGTTTATTACATCCCATTAGAGCATCAAACTATTAAGGCGAAGTATTCTGCGGGTGGTGCGGGGCAGGTGTGGGGCGCGGCACAAGCGTGATGGGACAAAGTAGGGACGGGCAGTTTTAAAGGACACAAGCAAGAGTACATAGCACCTGGTGAGAGGGAGGACAGCGTAGAAATGAGGCAGGGAAAGGCGGTGAAAGGCTGGGATGGGGCAGAGAACACGTTTAAGGGGCGAGATGGGGCAGGGGAAGACGGTGAAGGGGTGGGACAGACCCGGAAAAAGACGGTGAAGGGACTGGACGGGATAGGAGAAGACAGTGCTGAGGCTCAATTGAAACATAATTGAGGCAAAACGTGTCATATTTGAAGCAGAACAGGGATGGGGGCAGGCAAGGACTGTGGCGGACCAGAGGTGAAGGGAAGGAAGAAGATTTTAGACAAGACAGGGCGAGACGGGCGCTTTAAAGGCACCATACTCACAGGAGATGAATTTACATGCATTATAAGACTTAGTTACGGCTCAGGGTTATACCACTGCATAATTCTGAAGGACAATGGGCGCAGAGGCAATTCGGGACGTTTTGCTGGACATGCATACGTTGGGAGCTGGAAAGGGAAACCCGTTGCATGGAGTTGCTTTTCCTCCTCGTATTCTGGTGGTAGAATGGAGGCTCAGTCACTCTATTCAGCCACTAAAATATGCACGACTGTAGCCTGTTCAGTGAAAGCCACGGAAGCGCTACACCATTACCAGGGAAAGGGAGGAAGCTACTCTAATTGGTTGATTGGTGGATAATTTAACGAATCACGTCACTAGAGCCTCAGCATTGTGTGGTAAGATACATGGAACGTTTGGAAAATAGGAAAGAAAGCCCTCAACAACCCAGACTGGCTTGTCGTTGGGGCTGAACATGAGGGTCCAAGGGAGAACGTTGGGGTCAAGACAAGACTTGGTGAAGGCTTGGCAGGTTCCAGCTGTGGCGGGACGCGCGCGGCCACTACAATATGCAGGAGTGTGTGGCCGTGCAAGGCAGTCAGTCGGTCTTTTCCATGTCGGCTGTGAAATATAAATAATGAATTCATGACTTTCTGGACTTTTCACTTCCCTCCTTGCATCCTGCCCCTCTCTCTCTCTCTCTCTCTCTCTCTCTCTCTCTCTCTCTCTCTCTCTCTCTCTCTCTCTCTCTCTCTCTCTCTCTCTCTCTCTCTCGTACGCACGCACGCACGCACGCACGCACGCACGCATGCATGCACGCACGCACACACGCACGCACGCACGCACGAACGCACGCACACACACACACACACACACACACACACACACACACACACACACACACACACACACACACACACACACACACACACACACACACTGCGTGGTAGCTTAATAGTAACCTCTCGGCCTTTCACTGGGCAGGTTCGAGTTCTCGCCTCGCTCAAGGTGCAAAGTTTCACTGAGCAAGAGGATAGGTTATGTGGTGTGTGAAAGGTCACAGTCTTACCCATAGATCGGGCTATAATGAGCTGCAAGCTCTCTCCGGAAGGGTAATGGCTGGCGATCATGAGTATATCGTGTGATCCTCAAGACCAAGGTGAACGACACACGAACGCATGTAATTGAAATATGATTTTCTTGGACCGTAGACTTTGACAATGTGAACATCGGATCAATATATCCTGATCTCGCACTGAACGTCGTAAGTAATCATGAATAAGATTTATTAGGTAAGGATATTGCTTTCATACGTTCTTTTCTTTTCTAGTCTTTATTTTAGCTTATTTGTGTTACTAGAATGAACGCTGAGGAAAACAAGACACTAAAGGTGTTTGTGCGCACGCTGATAAAACGGAACAGCCTTATTGACAAACACGAATATTTTCTTACTCCAAGCATTTAAGAATGACGAAATAGAAAGCTAATATAAGCTACATGATATTCATTGAATATCTTCATATTCCTGAATAGCCCAGCTTTGAGACAAAAATTTGATAACTCGCATCCTGAGCACTCCTGTAGCGGCTCGCACCTGTGTCGGAAAAGTTTGCGAGTACATTTTTCTTTTATATTTTGATTGAGACCATATTACAGCAAACCAAGAAGTATGGCAAGGGTTGGAAAATTTTGAAGTATTGAAATAGTAACAAAAGACATGGAACATTTGAACTTTATGGTTTAGCAAAAAAATGTTCAAATGTTCCTGTTCATTATCCCTTGCCGCTTTAGTTTTTGTATTAACTGATTACTACTATTTATTTTGAGTTTAATAAAGTTTTTGATATTCATTCAGATTATTCAAAATGTCTCATCTTGCACTACTGTAGCAATCTAATTTTCTAATCAACACTTTTTTTGTCTTCATGCTATTCATTTCGTGTCGATGTGTTGTGATATTCTTGCTTTTGTAAGGTGAAAGTTTTTGATCCGTATCTAAAATCGGTAAAATATACTGGTCGTGCGTATATATATATATATATATATATATATATATATATATATATATATATATATATATATATATATATATATATATATATATATATCCTCCCCTTTTCTTCCTCCCATGAGACCTGCAAAGTTAGAAAACAACGAGAAAGAAATAGTAATGGAAGTGTGAAGGGCAGCCATTTTTCAGCGACGTTTTTTTAATTGCACTCCCTCTCCCCTTGAATTGACAGGCAGGCAGTTTTCCAGGCCTGGGAGGCATTTCCAATTATCGTCGGTAACTGCCTCTCCTTGCACCTCCTTCACCTATATCTACAGTGTTTCAGCTCGTCCTGACACGCAGTCATCCCGCTGTAATATCGTAAAAATATTTGTGAATGCATAAAAAAAATTCTCAGACCTACGAGACACCTCAAGGGTATGCTGGTAATTGGCGACCATTACAAGGTAGTGACTGAATTTTCCTGCCTCAGGTGGGTGGGATCATGATCGATAGGCCTTTGTGACACCGGCGGACATTTTATTCCTTGACGAAGCTAGACATCAGTGAAGACGCGCCTGTGACTGGCGACATCCTTAATAGTAGGAAAAGAGGAAGTCAGGAGTGATGTAAGAACATTCAGAGACACATGAGGAAAATGCGAAGGGACATCAGCTTCTGAGTGACCTGCGTTGGCCCAGGTATCACGATGCTCTTGAATGAGAGGTTCGCTAGGTTCTAGCCGGCGGTCTGCCATGACTTGCAAGCAGCATAGTGCTGGTCAGGCGGCCGCTATCATCTAACTCTTCCTAGGTGTTGAGAGTCTGACGTGGGGTGCGTCGTGAGGGTCTATATCAGTGGTGATAATTGCTGAGCCTTATCGATCTCTTCAGTCGCTCAGGTGACGGGCAGTTTAGTGTCCCTCGTGAGGAGATCCCACAACCATAGTGAGGGAATGGTGGCAAGTGAAACGTTCAGCTTAGAGAAAATGATGCTCGAAGCAAACTTCATTTATTTATGTATCTTATTAGTGGTATTAACTACCTGACTCCCTGCCTCGCTCTAATCCTTAGTCTGGTGTTCTTAGCCCTTCATTGAACGGAATATAGAAAAGTTTATGTTTGACATTGAGACTCTATTTATCTTGGTTCAACAAACAGCTTCTACATTCTAGATGATAATCTTCTTATCAATTACATACAAATATCTGTCGCGTCAAAATCAGTCTACTGCAATCCTCCTTTGAAGACATTACATTAAATATTAAACACTTACTTTTTTTAAAAGTTTTAAAGGTTCTACAGTTCTAAAGGTCAATATAAAATAATCTCAAGTGTCTGTCAGTGCACAGGTTGTTTTTCAAGGGTTTTGCAACGGGTGTTCCATTGGCACCGTGTGTTTCTCAACTAAAGCCTTACTATCTTGTCTAAGAGGTTTGTCAAAATCTTTCCTGATGCACTATATGTGTAAATATTCAGTAAAGTCTAGCATTGGTCTCAGCTGTGCAAGATACTCTTGCTGTACTTTTATCTCTACATTCTTTTATGATGAAGCTATTCCTTGCGTGATTCAGGTCAACAGTTCTCGTGAGTCTACCAAGAGTGCTTCTCACGAAGTTCTGTTATTTCACTCACTCTTTCTATTATTTATCAATGACCTTCACACTCGAACTCTGTTGCATCTATTCTTAAGGTGACAATACTCTTACACAAAATGTTCTATAATTTAGCAGGCGTCGTCTAACACAAACAAAAAATTCCTTCAGAAATGTAACAGAACGCAGAGTTTACAATGTTTACAATTTTCATTCTTAGATGGGAAAGAAAAAGCTAAGTTGTTTTCAGTGCTTCAGAGCTCACTTTCTATACCTAAACAAATTTTTAGATAACATTTCCATTTTCTTTTATAGCATTAGCTTCGTACTCTACGCTGTCCTCCAGAAAAACTAATAAAATCAGCAATGAAAGTTACACATCACATGCTTTGCTAAATCAGCTTCCATGAAATAGAAGTTGAACGATAAGACAAATGCATAATCCTCCTCCGCCTGCGCAAGATGTACGTTTTTTATGTATATGAGAAGAAGGAGATCATAGGGAGGGCAACAATGTGCTACACAGTACAACACTTATCTTACTAAGTTTCCTAATAGACGACACAACAAACACTATATTTTCTTGCCTACGAACAGTTAAAAGTAGAAGAGGGAGAGAGAGAGTAAAACATAGGAAGAAAGAAAGAGAGATAAAGAGAGAGACCGCCGTTTCAAAGATATCAATTTCATCTCTCCACTTTCACCGCCACTAGGAAGTTCTTACACGTTTGTACTTACAGTTTGTGGCTCGCCTCTGGTTGTGTCACCAAGAACAGCCTGCGTGTAACTTTTGGGAGTGGTTGCTGTGCCAGGGAGAAAAAGGAGAGGTACACAGACGCTTTAACGCACAAAGAGACGAGTTTCTAGAGAGAGAGAAAAAAGAGAAAGAGAGAGAAGAGAAAGAGAGAGAGAGAGAGAGAGAGAGAGAGAGAGAGAGAGAGAGAGAGAGAGAGAGAGAGAGAGAAGAGAGAGAGAGAGAGAGAGAGAGAGAGAGAGAGAGAGAGAGAGAGAGAGAGAGAGAGAGAGAGAGAGAGAGAGAGCGTATAATAGGGGAGAAGGATGGTAGTGGGGGGGTAGCCTCTTTTCTTTCACCTTATTAATTAACACACACACACACACACACACACACACACACACACACACACACACACACACACACACACACACACACACACACACACACACACACTCACGTAAGTCTTAAGCTCTTCCTTCCTTCCCTTCCCTATTGTGCACTTACTATAGCAACATCAGATTCTATTATTTGTCTTCCCTTAACTCTTCCTCTCCTAATAACCCCTTTCCTTTCTCTCTCTCTCTCTCTCTCTCTCTCTCTCTCTCTCTCTATTTCTATCTTTCTCTCTCCCTGTCTCTGTGCTTGGCCTTATTGTGTGCCCTCCTGCCCTCGTTCCCTCTTCACTTTCCTGGATGTTCTGTCACTCTGTATTTCCATTGTTTCCAAGTACATGTCAAGTGTTTCCTCATCTTCCTCTCCCCTTAATCTTTCATGGCGTTTCTCCTCTATTCTCCTCTCCTCTCTTCTTCTCTCCCTTCCTACCTCATCTTTCCACCAACCCCCCTCATCCCCCCTCACACCCATCCGACTTAAAACTCCCTTTTAGCCTATGATTTACTTTTTTACTCAATGTTTTTCTTCGTCCTAGTCCTCCACGCCCCATACTTTCCAGAGAATACATTACCTTCCCTTTTTCATTCCTTACTTTCTCCCTGCCTCTCTCTCTCTCTCTCTCTCTATGTCGCTCTTTCTCTCCCTGGATCTATAAGTCCCGCTTCCCGGCTGTCCTACTTTTTTTCTCTTTGCTTTTCACCTCCCTCTGTCTCCTCCTCCTCCTCCTCTTCCTCCTCCATCCGTGCCCTCTCACCCGGTCTCCTCTCTATGGACACACATAATTAAGAGGAGAGACGCAGAGGAGGAGCTCATTAGGAGGGAGGCGACGAAGGCAGCGCTGCAGAGGGTCAACAAGCCGCTTGAAGCCTCGTATGTGGCAGCGTACTCAAGGGAAATGCACAGCGGCGGTGGCATAACAAAACTTGAGCCGCATTTTCTCTCTCTCTCTCTCTCTCTCTCTCTCTCTCTCTCTCTCTCTCTCTCTCTCTCTCTCTCTCTCTCTCTCTCTCTCTCTCTCTCTCTCTCTCTCTCTCTCTCTCTCTCTCTCTCTCTCTCTCTCTCTCTCTCTCTCTCTCTCTCTCTCTCGTAAATAGCTGATTGATCATTACGTGTGTGTGTGTTTGTGTGTGTGTGTGTGTGTGTGTGTGTGTGTGTGTGTGTGTGTGTGGTGTGTGTGTGTCTGTGTGTGTGTGTGTGTGTGTGTGTGTGTGTTGAATAAGCTGTGTATGCCTAGACAGTGTTTAAAAGATACCGTGTTTTGTTCTTCGTTTCTTTATATCTTGTGTTCGTGTGTAGTCTCGTGTGTAGGAAGACTATACACACACACGCACACTTACACATAAACACACACTCACACACACACGCACAACACGCATACGCACACACGCACGCACACAATACATTCATAGTTGTTATACATACTCAGGCAGATTTTTGAGGATGTACAGGAAGAACACTGGTAATATTCTCTTAGAACATGAAGAAATAATGAGTTATTTTGCATAAATTCTGTAGATAATACGATAGTGAACAATGAATATGCTTGTTTTTAATAGTTTATCAATTCTTTCTATTATATTATAGAGAAGTGAAAGGACACGCAAGCTTGATTTCCGCAGCTGACAGAAACTTCACCCACTATGCCACTGCAGATGGCAAAGGCCTGGCTGAAAAACAGTTTTTGTTTGCCAGTGACGCCATAATTCAATTGTGAGTCACAGTTACTCGCGAACAAACACTCTTACTGAATGAATTATTTTGCCTCTGAACTGTGCGAGCGTGACGGATAAGGAACAACACAGCATCACACACCAGGGAGCAGTGAGGAGCGACGACCCTGCTTGGTGTTGGGTTGCACCTGACGAAGAGGAAAGTGATATGAGTGCAAAGGAGTATGTAACTTATACTCGCAGGGAGTGAAAACATGTTCAACCATAATTTAATAAAATGGGATATTTTATTGCTGAAACTGTTTTTCACTACTGTCAGAAAAAAGGCTGAAAGACAAGAGCATGAAACTATTTTTGGTGATTACGGTTCCCGAAAAGAAAAGAAATAACTATCAACAAAAGACAGGGTGTCTATTTATCTATTTGTCTAACTACCTACCTACTTATCTATCTATCTATCTATCTATCCATCTATCTATATCTATTTATCTATTTTGCTTGATTACCACGCAAAAAAATTGTCTTTCTTCTATTGAATGTGTGTGTGTGTGTGTGTGTGTGTGTGTGTGTGTGTGTGTGTGTGTGTGTGTGTGTGTGTGTGTGTGTGTGTGTGTGTGTGTAACATAGTTGCATCGTGAAAGTAATTTGCCTCATTCTTGGAAGAGAAAGCTTTATAATCTATGTTTTCTTCCAGTTTCAGGTTATTTATGAAAAATCTGAAGTCTTACGAAGTTATATGACATAACTTGGAAGCACCCGAGGCAGATAATCATAAAGATGTTGGAGCCAGAGGAGAGGGAGAAGGCAGCAGCATCGTGCACGGTAGGTCAAACTAGAAGTAGTAATATTCTAGCTAACATGAGTGTGCCATAATATCCATACTATATGGTATCGCTTCTTTTCTAGCCAGCTTCAGCTGGAAGGAGGGTGGATGGGGAGGTGCCTTCCACTTTGCTGTCCTTTTGTTTCTAACATGTAGATACTATAGTAGTAGAGTATAGTCACATGGACAGTCTCGTTAGGTCCAGGAGGATTGTTGCTGTTTGTTCTTCCTTTGTACTCCTTTATATAACAGATGCCAGATGACCGACCACAACAACAATAAAGTGACGGGCGTACCTGCCTCACCACCGCCTCGCACCCTTGCCTGCATCACAACACGTGCCAAGCAGCGCCTCATTGCATGCACCACAACGTGTCGCTGACCCGTATACAGGAAAAATAAAAAAACCCTCAGGGCATTGGGGACCGGAAACTTGGTATAAGATTTTATGGAGCAGGGAAGACGCTCGCTATTTTTGAAGATGCTCAGGAGTAAGGCTTAAGCTTTAATTACTGGCAGGTAGCCGAGGACGGAGGCGACGCGCCGCTGACGAGGCGGGAAACCGTGGCATTATGCTCTTAATCACCTTCTCCAGAGTCATTGATGAGAGAAATGTGCCACATCAGCCAGATTGGGACGGGGAGCGGCAGCCCCCGGGTATATGCAGGATGGCGGGGTTGGGTGGGGCTACCGCCACTTTATATCGGAATTCATTGGTCTGCCTCCCGTTAAAAAAATTTGTCCGTGCCTCGGGAGTTCTGCGTATGGTAAGCTTGGTTATTCCTTGACATTCCAGCTCACACATACATTGTGGCAAACTTCTACGTTAGTTTCAAAGATTCTGAGTTCCAGTTGTAAGCAAACAGACATCAGTAGCTTGGACTCATTAGGCCGCTCTACTGCACCAAAGACTCATGTTAGTGTTTACTTCATCTTCATCTCGTCATGTGTACTAGTAGTTAGTGTACAGTAATGAGATCAAACAACCTAGAAAGGACCTAAAGGTTTGTTAGTGTTTGTTATCCCATGTAATCCTCCTCCTCCTCCTCCTCCTCCTCCTCCTCCTCCTCCTCCTCCTCCTCCTCCTCTTCCTCCTCCTTCTCCTTCTCCTTCTCCTCCTCTTCCTCCTCTTCTTCTTCCTGCTCTTCCTCCTATTCTTCCTCCTACTCGTTCTCCTCCAACAATGAAGTTAGTGATGGTGTAGCAAGAGGTAGGAGGTTGTTGCAAGAAGCGCTTTATATCGATACTCTATATAAGCAAAAAACTTTTTGCTGATAGTGTCCAGTTGTATTCACCGTCGTTGCCAGGAGCGCTGCGGTGCTGTCGGGGTAAATAAACTCCGCAACAGACAGGATTCAGAGGATTGGAGGTACATAAGTTATTCTCGCTAGAGGGACGTAGCCTTACCTCGCTTTTCGAATTGGTTACACATGTTTGGCGCAACGTTGTTTTAATAAGAGAGGTCCTTCCCTTCTTTTCCCATGACTGCCTTCTTCCCATGTTTCTGTTCGTCAGCTGCCAGTCGAGGCTCATTGTATCTTTGAGTGGAGGAGGTTAGCCTTCACGCCATTTACCTCATTTACTTTATATTCTAATTTGTTTTAAAGACTTGTAATTATTTGATTTAATCTCCTTTTAGTTCATGTTTAAAGTGTAAATTTCATCGTTTTAAGTGCGATTTCGGGTGCCAGTATCTTGGTTGTTACACCGCCTTAAAACCATAATTAGTTAATCCTCCTTCTCCTCCTCCTCCTCCTCCTCCTCCTCCTCCTCCTCCGCCTCCTCCTCCTCCTCCTCCTCCTCTTCCTCCTCCTCCTCTTCCTCCTCTTCCTCCTCCTCCTCTCACCTTCATTCCCTCTTCTGCTCCTTTTCTTTCTTTCTTCCGGCAGATTAGAAAGTTTTTACCAATACGACCAAGATTTTCCCTTCGCCTCAGAGAATCGAGTAAAATGGTCATATTACCGCTGATAAACGGCGCTTCTCTGTGAACGCGGGTTTAGCAGCGTGGACGGGCAATCGTGAACCCTTCGCCGGCCTGTGTGTGTGCTGGGGAAAGAGAACTTGCTTGTATACCTCACCGACGTAATTTCAGTTTGTGTCCTTGGCTTCCAATGTCCTTTAGCGTCACCGTCATGGGTTGAAATCACGCGTTAGTTGTGGCAGATGAATTTGTATGGTGGTGGTGGTGATGGTGATGGTGGTGTTGGTGGTGGCGGCGAAAAACTGTGGTGTACCGATCATTCCTCCCGCCGTTTGTGCTGATCGAAGGCTGTGGTGCTGTTGTGGGCGGGATAGGCGTGTGGCTGATTCATTAAGTTTGGAAAATGATCGGTACTCATTGATTCCTCACCTCTCAACACTCACCACCTGAACCCTCTGTGTGCCCTTGACCTACCCTGTGTGTGTGTGTGTGTGTGTGTGTGTGTGTGTGTGTGTGTGTGTGTGTGTGTGTGTGTGTGTTATTCACTGTCACAGTCTGCTGCTGGTCTCTCTCGAGACAGCCGGCCGTCCCCCTATGGAAAGAGCTCAGAGCTCATAGTGACCAATCTTTGGGTTGGACCGAGACCACTCACACACAACACACCGGAACAACGAGGTCACAACCCCTCGACTTACATCCCGTACCTACTCATTGCTAGGTGAACAGAGGCTATACGTGAAAGGAGACTCGCCCAAATATTCTCCGTCCGCCCAGGGGATCGAACCCTGGCCCCTCGGTTGTGAGCCGAGTGCGCTAACCACTACGCTAGCGGACCGTGTGTGTGTGTGTGTGTGTGTGTGTGTGTGTGTGTGTGTGTGTGTGTGTGTGTGTGTGTGTGTGTGTGTGTGTGTGTGTGTGTGTGTGTGTGTGTGTGTGTGTGTGTGTGTGTGTGTGTGTGTGTGTGTGTGTGTGTGTGTGTGTGTGTGTGTGTGTGTGTGTGTGTGTGTGTGTGTGTGTGTGTGTGTGTGTGTGTGTGTGTGTGTGTGTGTGTGTGTGTGTGTGTGTGTGTGTGTGTGTGTGTGTGTGTGTGTGTGTGTGTGTGTGTGTGTGTGTGTGTGTGTGTGTGTGTGTGTGTGTGTGTGTGTGTGTGTGTGTGTGTGTGTGTGTGTGTGTGTGTGTGTGTGTGTGTGTGTGTGTGTGTGTGTGTGTGTGTGTGTGTGTGTGTGTGTGTGTGTGTGTGTGTGTGTGTGTGTGTGTGTGTGTGTGTGTGTGTGTGTGTGTGTGTGTGTGTGTGTGTGTGTGTGTGTGTGTGTGTGTGTGTGTGTGTGTGTGTGTGTGTGTGTGTGTGTGTGTGTGTGTGTGTGTGTGTGTGTGTGTGTGTGTGTG
>JAXIVD010004087.1:0-5000 GCA_036785275.1 Cancer borealis | reverse complement strand
AAGAAAGGAATATTTAGTGGTGGCGATAAATGAAATTGCTGCTGTGAACTTGTTTGTAATTAATACTTCACATTAAGCATCCAACTTCACCATGCCTTCACCTGCCACACTCAGCCTCGATCTGGAGGGAAGCTTAATACCGAGGGTTGGTCATGTCTTTTTACGACCCCGAGCACCATTCTGTTCGGAGACTCCCTTCACTCTGGTTAGACCCATGATCCCTTGGCTATTACTCCCGACATTCACCTCTGTCTAGTGTCCTCCTGGATATTAGTTATTTTCAACACTATAAACTCTTGAAAGAAGATTACTGTGAAAGCAAAACGTTGGGTCATTGTGAGGGCCGGGTGTAAGCAGCTAAACCCAACCAAACTCGTTATTGTTATCGCTTATAAGGAAAACCTGCCGTGCTCTTACCTGGTCGTCGTTTGCAGGGAAAGAAGTGGCCTTGAACAGCGCGCAACCCCGTCAGCGTCACATTCTTGCCGTGGAGCTTCGTGATTATAAGTACAAGGGAAGGCGAAGGCGGCACAGGCGGTCCTTACATCGATCTCTTGCCTCTGCGGCTCTTAATCTGAGAATCTCTTGCCATTCTGCGCCGCCCTCGGCCAGCAGACCCCTGGGAGCGCTCCCTCTGATTGGCCGGCGTTGTTCCCCGAAGAAAGAAAGAGAGAGAGAGAGAGAGAGAGAGAGAGAGAGAGAGAGAGAGAGAGAGAGAGAGAGAGAGAGAGAGAGAGAGAGTGAGAGAGAGAGGAAGAGAGAGGAAGAGAGAGAGAAAGAGAGAAGGGAAAGGGAAGAAGTCTAAAAACTTTCTTTAGCCTAGATGGGAGGAGATGATGAAGATTATTGAATTAATCTCTTCCATTATCTCAACCACTGAGTTTTTTTTTCTCCTGCCGTTACTCTCCTCCTCGATGCCATGTCTCAATCACATGATTAGTTCCGTTATATTACTTGAATACTATCTTTCTTCTTCCCTATTTTCCGTTACCTTCCTATACTTTCCTTCCTCACCGTCTCCGTCCTTCCCTTCTCTTGGACTTCTCCATTTCCTTCCTTCTCTCGCGCCTCATTCCCTCCACAGCTACGTTTTGATGATCGTCTTTTCATGTGTTACCGAAGAGTGTTTGAATGAGAGACTCCACTTAGATCCTTTAAGTGAGTGGAGGCGCCGCATCCCGCGGCCACCTACCAGCGAAACAGCAGAAACTCTTCAAAGTAAATAATTAAGTTTGGCTGGAATGATTAGTTTGATTTTGACATTTTAGTATATTTTGTGATGTAAGTCGTCATTGAAGTGTCCCAGAATATTCTTACTTTTGACTTGCAGATATCAATGTTTCATAAAACTCGCACTTGACCTGAAGCCCTGGAGCCGAGGGCAAGAAATCCGTCAGTCAAGATGCATAGAGTTTTATTAACATGTGATGTTATGAGGTCACATGAACCCCATCGTCGCAAACTACAGAGGAAACTGTAGCACCAATAAGGGAACTCCCACTACATTGCCAGCAGCATCACATTTGCCCGTTTGAGTTCAGACCAACAGCGAAGGAAAGATCTGCCTCAAATATGGTTCTTGTTCATATTTGTAAAACAGACTAAATTACAACATACGATGATAAAATATAATGGATTGAAAATGATAAGTTTTAGAGCCATACATTTTTGAGAAAGGCTTGATTTATTCATTTTTATACTCTTAACCAGTAGATGGAGCAGCAATCTGACGCAACATGAAGCGCAATTCCATGTTTTTCACGACGTTGCGGCCATAACCGTCGCAAAGGTATCGGGCACCAGTACTTGACTGGTGCAAGGTTGGCGGTGCTGGTCATTACACCGGATTAGGTTTCCTGTGTGACTTGGTGCCTTAAATGTCCCGTCAATCATTGTGTTCCTTCCCCAACACTATGATCAATCCACAATAGAAAAAAAAGAAAGATTGACATAAGATTTAGTTATATATTTACTATGCCAGATTTATTTTTTCAGTTTATAAAATGGCGTACAATAGGATGGAAGTAGCATTTTCATTAAGTTCAAGTAAGCAGCCCTGCATTGTAGAGAAATAAGAAGCGCATTATTTTCATAATTCTCTAAAAATTTCTCCTCGTCGGTCCTCTCAGCTCACTCGGCGGTGCTCAGCGCCCCAGCTGGCACAATGAGGGTCACTTCCTGCCCCATTAGCCCCTTTGTGGAGCAGCGGCGGGACAGCAGGAGGAGCGGAGGTTGCCACCAGCTCTGGGCCGTCCCCTGCCGTGCCCCACGCCAGATTCTGGAGGCAAGCGGCGCCACTCCAACCGCTGAGGATCTGCGTTGACTAATGGGTTATAAGGGTTCTCCCGTAGCCGAGCTGAGTGCCGCCTCTCATCTAGCGTCCTTCTTTGTGTTCACCCTTCTCACCCCTCACCTTCAGCCCCCACCCTGGTCAGCCCACACCTCTGCCTTGATCTCCATACTACCAAAGCTGCGTCGCTGTGCTGGACATTCCCTAAACCCATAGACAGTACTGCCCCATTGTCCTCCTGGACTCAGTGGTAGAATCTCCGTTTCTCTCTCTCACGCACACACGCACACACGCACACGCACACGCACACGCACACGCACACACACACACACACACACACACACACACACACACACACACACACACACACACACACACACACACACACATCACCCTCAGTGATGCCAAAGAAATAAATATTGGTGGAGACGTCCATTAACAAAAACAAAACACACACACACACACACACACACACACACACACACACACACACACACACACACACACACACACACACACACACACACACACACATACACACACACACACACACACACACACACACACACACACACACACACACACACACACACACACACACACACACACACCATTGTTGCTCATCACCAGGTCACTTTAGAGCGTTACATCGGCTGTGAAGTCACACAACACTGGAGGAACTTTATAAAGATATTGGACGACACACTTGTATACATTGGGTGTCATAAGTAACGTAGCAAAAATATATTAATTAACAGACTCAGACATTGCAGAATGAGCGTGCGTGTGAGTTGAATGTGTGTTCAAAACTGTACATGACGTTGTTTGTGACTCATAATACTAAAGTGTCATCATTCGTTCCTTTCCGGAAGAGATGCAGCAAAGGCAGATTGATGACACCTTCAGGATGTCATTTCTCATGAGTGTATTTTTCCTTCTTAATTGTAAGTTAGGAATATTTTTTATTTGATCGTATTAAACCTTTTGCCTCTTTTTAATTTCATATCAGGAATTCATTCGTATCCGTTGCACCAGTTTTAAGAAGTCAGGTATTTGGTTGTGTTCTGCGTGGCCTTGTTATTGACGATGTTTTGAAATTACTACTGAACTAAAGAATTGTTAAGCGGATTGCAAAGTTTTCTGTTGTTATCAAAATATTTTTGTTTTATGTATTCAGCCCACTGTTGAAATGCACTTTTATTATTTTGAGTCCACTGAATTTCTATATTTCATTTTTTTTTTTGCTTCAGGTTGTATACAACGACTTTTCATCATAATAGGTCGTATCTTTAGCTTTGCATTTTCCATAGACTTTTGTGGTATATGTGGAGCCTCCTTACTTATCAAAAAGTTGCCTTAATACGACTCCTAAATCACACTGAATTCTGTTTGAATTGAATTGCGTTTCTGAATTACGCTTGGGGCAGCTTAAGGCAGGTTTTTCTCGAGATAAGACTTTGACCTTTTAAGTTTAAAAGGACAGGTATTTTTTTTACAGGGGATGGTTTGGTGGGGGGGGGGACTTACATAACTATTACCACTTGTCTGGGTCTTGCAAAGTTCACGTGTTTAAAATTGAACACGGATATTTATTCTCTACTTCCCTTGATTTTTACTTTAACCCTTACTACGAAAAACTTGTCATATAAGCCAGACTGTTGTGGGCTGCTGGCGGCGAGGCCCATGAAATATTTTACCCTTATGAAGAGACTAACACATGACTTCACGATGTCTACATCTCTTGGTACTCATGTGGAAGAAAGAGTATGTGATAAGTGGTTGTGGACGTATATTAAATATTTCCTTCCTGTTGATGCCAGATTTAACATTACATGAGATTACGAAGTGATGAAAATTTTGAGATAAAGTTTGCGTGCCATCATAGAGAAAATGATGAACACTGCTTCTGCATATCACAGTCCAAGGCAAGATGGATCCTATTATTAAGAACACACACTGATTTTTTTCTGAATCTCTGCCCGCACCACCCCATCATCACCGATAGTTCCCCATGCTTGTCACAAGGGTCCACAATGGGTGTTCGTGAGGGACCTGCTTGATGCAATATATACGAAGCCACAAAGGGCACGCCGAGTTATAGAGAAATGCTACACTACGCAGTGGAAATGTTGTCGATGAAGAAGTCTTATCCGAGGCGTCATTTAAATGAATTGAAATAAAAATACAACGAGAAAGCGAGGAGGGACTTCCTGAGAACTGTTGATATTATTGACTGTTTGGTAAAGTTTAAACTAATAATTTTATTATTTCAAGTCATGAAAGAAAAAAGTTTGGAATAAGATGAAAACATAAAGGAATTGAAATTGATGCTCCATGTATCTCTTATGTGATTTTTTTATATATATATAATGTTGGTTTTCTTTATCTAAAGTAGCGAATTAGCAAGTCTGACCACTTAGTGTCACAACATTCTGGGAGGTCATAGCGACTTACTGAAAAATTTAAGTGCAATCATATGGTCAGAATTTTCAACTTCGGAAGAGAAAGGACGGACTGCAAAGATCATCTGCACCACACATTGTAGACACGGAATAATAAACTATGAGACAAAGTTGATCCTTCAGTGTTAGATAGAAGAGTTCTTCCCTTATGAATTATAACAAAACTGTCCGACCGCCAGATATGAGGAAGAATCAGACAATCTACGCTTTTGATGAGATGAAGGATTACATGTTCATCATCGTCTGCC
>JAXIVD010004086.1:22500-38969 GCA_036785275.1 Cancer borealis | reverse complement strand
CGACGACTGACAGTGAGGAAGGAAGAGCTTTGAGTGCTGCTGATAACTGGTTACAGATGAGGGGTGCTAATAATTTGTTCTCCTCACGTTCTTCATAACGGTCTTCTGATAGCGTCATGTCCTCGCCACAAGCTTAACACTAGCAGCCGTAAGCGTGAGCCTTCTTAATGCCCTTTTGCCATTCAAATACAAACATGGTGGCTCCCTCTGCTGCCTTGCCTCCTGAGCTGGAATGATTCTGTTCTGTATGTTACATGGGTGTGTGTGTGTGTGTGTGTGTGTGTGTGTGTGTGTGTGTGTGTGTGTGTGTGCGTGCGTGCGTGCGTGCGTGAGAGAGAGAGAGAGAGAGAGAGAGAGAGAGAGAGAGAGAGAGAGAGAGAAGAGAGAGAGAGAGAGAGAGAGAGAGAGAGAGAGAGAGAGAGAGAGAGAGAGAGAGAGAGAGAGAGATATTATCAGTTGAAAGTTTCCTGCACGTTGAACACTCGTAATCTTGCACCTGACACTCCCTTACAATCCCCTCTTCCCCGAGTCATAGTGTAAAGATATCTCCCTTCCCCCATCTCTCTCGTTCACCATTCTATACCCCCCGCCCCTCCCCCACCCCCATCCTCCCCCGCCCCCTCACGTCACTCCCTGTTATGCCTCCACACACGCTAATAGATCCTCATTATCCATATATTACCCTGGTAGTTGGTTGAAAGCTTTAACAAGAGATGAAAATTAAGATGAAGGTGAACGTTTTACTAGAATGCAGTGCTGGTTATTTTCTTCTCACCCTTCCTCGTTATGTTCTTCCTGGAAAGTGAATGAGGACATCAATTGAAGAATAGAGTTGTTGTTTTTTTCTTCTTAGAAAGCTAATGATACGTGTGGTTGTCGGTGTTGTCATTGGGTAAAGTCATATCTCGCTATCCTTGAGCAGCTGATATACGTAAAGGAATGTCTGATCTAAAATGACGCGCCACACATACGATAACATCAGTACACCGGATAAAGAGGTGATAAGCGACAGTATATATAATACAATGTACCTGAAGACCTGGAATAGATCCGCCTTGCCTGCCGCAGCCAACATGTCGCCCCTCATGGAGATCAACGTCAACAAGGCACAGCTGCCACGGCTGCTCCCAAAGTTCCTGTTTAAAACTGCACCTCACCAAAGTGTCCTTCGGTATTTCCCTCATCATTATAGCCATTATCAAAATGGCTATCTTCAACATGCTTGCCAACATCGGGTTGCTGATGGCAGGCATCACTTCCTTGTTCGCTGGAGCCTCTGGAGCCCTCGCAAACAGGCTAAGGTCCTTTGTGCTGCACGGCGGTTCTGTGCTCGTCTACGCCTTCTCCTTCTACATGTGCATAATAGCCTACTTGATCGTCAATGGGCTAATTGTTTATGACGTAGATGACACCGGGAAGATCGTCTTGTTTATGATCAATATGCTGTTGTTAATCGGGGACATGATCATCTCTACCCTCAACATCGGCGTGGAACTCCTCACGATCTACGTTGCAGACTGTCAGCGGCGCCTGACCATTGAATCACTGCGGGGAGGATCAAATTTTGCTTGAGTTGGACGTGAAGCAGACTTCATGTGGTGGTGGCGGTGGTGTGAGAATGTGTGGCACCACGAGGCCCCGAGGAAGGATGCAAGGATCAAAACCACCTGCGAAAGTCGTGTGTTATCTGCCTGTGAAGCAATGCAGCGACTAACTTCAGCAATACAGTCTTGTACTATTTGTGTATCAAGTGTGTGTGTGTGTGTGTGTGTGTGTGTGTGTGTGTGTGTGTGTGTGTGTGTGTGTGTGTGTGTGTGTGTGTGTGTGTGTGTGTGTGTTGATAAAGAATCCATGTGTATTGCTGTGGAAAAGCATACAGTTTGTTTATTTACATAGTTTGATAAGCTGCGGCATAAAAGGTGTGTTGAAGTTTGCGTCTCTTGTGTTGAGGAACAAAAAGAATATATATATATACTTTTGTTAAGAAATAACGATGAAATTAAAAAAAGATAAAACTATTGACATATTTGGAAATAAAGTTGTTATCTGAACCCAAGGAAATGTGTGATTCATTATCTATCCTGTGACGTAGAAGAAAGACACGTAGACTAGGCAAAGGAAGTATACACACACACACACACACACACACACACACACACACACACACACACACACACACACACACACACACACACACACACACACACACCGCACACACACACACGTACCTTTGATTATCCTCTTAGTTAGATAGGTGAGTAAACAAAAATATATATGTTTTCTCACGTTCTTCCATGGTATCACCTTAACACACTGAGGATGATGAGAGGGTTCGTTGGGTGGTAGGTGCGGGGGAGGGTGTTGAATACCAGACTTACGTGAAGGTTTAGTGAGAAAGGTGTTTTAAACTAAATTCTTTAATCAACTTATGAATCCCTAAACATGTAACGCAATATTCTTGTAACATTTTTTTTCTGTTTGACTTGTTAGTTTTATTTAGTTTCGTGTATTATTTTAGTCGTAGGAGGGAAATATAACCTATGTTTAGTCTCATAATAATATGCTTTGCTGTGTATATTTTTATACAACAATTTATGTAATACGTTTTGGAAATAGCTGAATATTTTTGGACAAGACCACGTTGCGGTACTTTCGTTAATATCCGGAAGAAGATAATGTATTTTAATAGATCATATACCTGTTAGCATCCATTTTATTCGTGTGTATATGAGAGTATAGCATGTTAGATCAGTATAACATCATTACTCTGAATGACACTGGATGCTGCTTATTCATGATTAGTTCAATGAAATATAAGTTTGACAATACCTTGGAGATGAAGTATTAGGATGCCAAACCATGTCTCAAAAAGTTCATGTTTTCCTAGTAATCAGATAGTGATAACCTGCCTCGAGTTTCAGATTAAAAAAGCGATAACGTCCTCACATCCTTGAGAATAATAGGTAGATGCCGTCATTTCTAAGAATTCTTAACTCATGCATTGCTGAAAATTAAGTAATTCCGTGAGTCCATAAAACTAATTCCTGGCCTTGAACGATGAAAGAACAGGTAATCCCGTACGTACGTGTTCGTGTTGGGGAGATTATTCTCAGACTCCTCCTAAGCCTCTGAACCTAAAGAGTTTAAATATGGTACTTGCTCACCTGAGTATACCATGATCAAGATAACACGTGATAGTTGTTGCTCTTGCCTACAGATAAGGAGCAGTTTGTTGATAGCCACAGTCTACGTTCTGTTCCTTATATGGTTTGTGTTGTGCAACCAAGCTTACTCACCTCACTCAAAACACACAACTTTACCTGTATAGATTCAACCAGAAGAGTATGTCAGTGGAGAGTAGAGGCGTGATGTGATGTCTTTATTCCTTACTTCAAGTGGTTTGACGCTCATCCCTTGGGTGGACGTGTCTTTTTCATTCACTTTACCCCATACAACTTACACTCATGAAAATAGATACAACATTTATACAACATTTATACCAAATTTCGTAACATTTTTTTAAGAATTCAAAAAATATTCATTTTCCACCATCAGCTCCTCCTTTTCTTCCTCCTCCTGCACTCTGAGATGCCCAATAAAACCAGCGTAAGGACGTTTACCCCGTAGCAATAGTCTTAAGGGATCGAGGAAGGGATTGCAGTGGCCAGCTGGGAGCGTCTTGAGGTATCGCGATGCCTCTCTAGTGGGAAGCTCGTCTGTCTTTCCCAAAAACCTTAGTTCTGGAGGCAAGTCGTTGATTCTTCAGGAGAGTAACTTAGTAAGGCTTCCCTCCCTTGGTGATTGAGGGTTGTGTGTCCTCTACTTCAGTTATTCCTCAGTTTGCATTATTATCCAACTCCTCCTCCACAGTTTCTCATCCGTTAAGTATCAGGTACGAATTGTATTGCTTAAAGCTGAAATATGTTTCCAGAGGTGTTTATAGGATCAAATCGTGTTGTGTGGAATCTTAAAGTTGCGTGATATAGATTTTTCAAAGGCGTTCCCCATCTTATTGTCTTTAAAGAAATGAAACTTTTTGAAATCAGACAAGAACTATACGTACATACAAACCCAGTGAACTGTGCACACACACACACACACACACACACACACACACACACACACACACACACACACACACACACACACACACACACACACACACACGGAAACAATACCCTTTGTGGCTTTGAAGAGGGTGAAGCACTATTTACTCTGAACTGAAAATCCGTCTTTGGGCCACGAAAACCTTGCGTCTATCCCACAACAAGGAAGAAAAGAGAGAGAGAGAGAGAGAGAGAGAGAGAGAGAGAGAGAGAGAGAGAGAGAGAGAGAGAGAGAGAGAGAGAGAGAGAGAGAGAACCCATAAATTTCTCTATCCATCGGTCCTTAACCCTAGCAGAACTACAAGGTCTATAGATGTCTAGGTCGGGGGGATTATTTAATCGGCGCTCAATTCGAGGCGCTGAATTGGGCCATCTCCAAAAAACATACATACAAACACGTACACACACACACACACACACACACACACACACACACACACACACACACACACACACACACACACACACACACACACACACACACAGGGAGCAGGGAGGGAGGGAGGCTTAGGAGAAAAAAATTCATATATTAGGGACGGAAGGAACGGCTATGAAAGGTTAAAGAGTGAGATTAAGGCAATATATTAGGAGGAAGAGACGGTGTAGGAACGGAAGGGAAGGTCTGGAAGGGAGAGAAGAGAAGAAAAATGTATCTACTATTTTGATATCGCTCAGAGGAGTAAGTGTAGGATTAGCGTGGATTGCTTGCTTGAGGTAATGTAAGGATGATGCAACAGGGAGGAAGGGAAGGAAGGAAGAAAGGAGGAGGAGGAGGAGGAGGAGGAGGAGGAGGAAGAAGAGGAGGAGGTAGTGTTTGAAGTCTACATTACATTACTATCTATTAACTGATTTACATAATTCCCAGCTTCTAAAAATAGTCTTAAGAAAAAACTGATACAAAAACATGCTTTCAAATTATAAAGTATTGTTCATTCCAACTGGAAGAGAAAAAAGAGAATGGATTTTGATTTTCCAATATTATTCGCTCACAAAAACAGACTCAACGAATGATAACAGTAAAGTAAAAACGTAAACTAACATTAATCACGATACCAAGCGACTCATCCCTTATCCCAGTCCAGTGAGGAGAGGAAAAGACTCACGCACTTCCACCCACTGCACCACATTTTCCTGCCTCAGACTTGCCTGCGAAAGGGACAACGGCCTTCATGTCTTCAGAATATTCCCGTTCACCTCCTTCGCCACCCCGCGCCCCCCCCCTCCCCCCCCGGCCCATTACCCCGCGGCCTCCTGTCTCGTATCGGGGGCGGGAGCGGCTGGGTGGCTTTCACGGTGTCGAGTCTTGCCCACGTGAGAGGACCTTTATCCAGGAGCATCTTCATTTCGTCCTTTCGGAGTGGTGTGCTGCAGGGCTGACGGGGGAGGGAGGGAAGAAAAGAAAAGAGAGAGAGAGAGAGAGAGAGAGAGAGAGAGAGAGAGAGAGAGAGAGAGAGAGAGAGAGAGAGAGAGAGAGAGAGAGAGAGAGAGAGAGAGAGAGAGAGAGAGAGAGAGAGAGAGAGACATCATGGGGGATGACAAGAGTTTGCAGAGGAGTGAAGGACTAAAGGAAAGTCTTGAAGGGAAAGAAAGGACCAAGGTGTCCGTCTGAAGGAGAGAGAAAATTAATTGGAACGAGTAGGATGTAAATTCAGCGTCAGATTTATAAGCCACAAGACAAGGATGAGGATTGGAAATTAATCAAAATAGAATAATAATGTGGAAACTAAATGACGATAATGTGGAAGGGAAACATTGAGGCGACTTTAGTGAAGAAACTCAAGGTATTTAGAAATGTGTGGAAAGGAAGTCTTATGTGTAGAAAATATGGCATCCTGTGTGCGTTAAGGAAGAGAAGGTGAGGGGAGTGGGAGGCGAAGAGGACCGTGTCACATTAAGAATTTCGTGAGAATAGAATGTCCTGGTTCCGAAAACTGAATATGAACTTAAATTTCCCTCCGATATTTCCTTGGATTCCGATTTTTCTTCCAGATTACATTTTGGAAGGAATCTTTTTCTTTTCTGTTTCCGGTGTCCTCGAGCCTTTCTTGCCTAACAGACGAAGTAGAAGGATTCCCTGACATAGATTCTTTTGACTTTGTTCTTTTGGACTTTTGGAAGTGACTATCATACTTTGTCTTGCCCGCCCTGGAGACACAGCCTTCCGTGGCCTCTATGTTACCTGCCTTCATAAATGTTTCTGAGTGGCCCCGTCCACCTCTGCCACCTTTTCCACCACAACCGTCTGTCCTCCTTGACCTTTGTGACGAACCTTCCTTCCATATCTCTTTGAACTCTTCACTTTATTCTAACTCCTTTGAAGGACGCTAATTGCATAGACAATGTTCCTTACCTGCCCTCCTAAGCCTCCTAAGCAGCATCAGTGTTTGTATTTATGGTGAAGGCAGAGAGTGTGTCGTGTGTCTGGCAAGTGTGCTGCTCTATCCAATACTGTTTTCTGTTCCCTTGCCATTCACAGATAATGTCATTGGAAAACGCATTAAGGTCATTTCATATAAGTAAAACTGTACCTTGAAAGGTGTAATATCAGTGGGTGATGCCCATTGCCTGAATTACTTACGTAAACCTCATACTTGTCGAAGCATTAAAAATATAACGTATTCTAAGAAGTTTCCATGTTGAATTTCATGAAAATATTAACACTTCTGAATCACATGATAATTGGTGTTCTGGGTCATGCTGAACACGAATCTAGAGTAATCAATATAACTCTGACGTAGCGATGCTGGTTTCCTACGTAAAAAATCCATGATGACCCTTCCTTCCTTCCTTAATCTACACGTATATTTTGTCTCATTCCTCGTGCATCACCTACATGTACAAATCTGATAAAGTTTGTCAGTATTCAGTAGCTTCGTAAGTTATGACCACTTTCTAATATGAACAATGGAAAGCATTACATTATATGGCTAATAACATCTCTTGGAGTGTATTCTAGGTATTTCTACGCTACTGTTCATAGTTTCCATTAGCACATTATTTATTTTAGCTCAGCCGCTTGGAGTGTAATTTTCTCTGAATAGACTTTCGTGCCAAACGGTCCCGTTTTCCTTTATAAGGCAAGAGATGGCCACCGCTAAAGGGAAGACTGCAATAACACTACTGTCCACCACGCTCCACTCCCTCACAATGGCGGGAAAGGACCAATGGCTTTGTTCCCCGCGCCGGGAGTCTGAGTAGAAGTAGCTTTTGTTGAATGTGGGGTTTTGTCCTCTCCCTGTTGTGTCCTTGTATTGTTTTCCTCTTTTTTTTGTTGACTTTCGTGAGTCTTCCTCCCTAGTCAGTCAGTCTGTATGAATGTTTACTGCTTTCCTTCTTGTTTTCCTTGTCTTCGTCCCCGTCAGTGTTCATTTTCATAGTTGATTCAGTTGGCTGTTCGGGGACTCGACCCTTCACTAACTTTTTATCATTTTGCTTTTACTTGCTAGATGTCTGTCTCTTCTCTTGTTGTATGACGAGGAAGGAAAATAAAAAGGAAATATGTGAGAGAAAGAGAAAGGAAGACTCCACCCATAAGAATATATATTAAAACTTCCGACAAAAGGAAAGGAACAATGGTGGACCGTTGAAGAGTGACTGAAGCCTTAGGTAGCGAAGCCTTAGAGAAGAGACTTATTCTGTAACTGTTCACTTTGAGGCCTTGAATTGGACTTCATATTATAGACGATCTCTAAGTCTGTCGATATAAAGTAATAGGAGGAGGAGATGGAGGAGGAGGTGGAGATGGAGGAGGAGGAAGAGATGGAGGAAGAGAAGGAGGCTCATAAGGTGGAATAGGAGGATAAAGAGGAGGAGGAGGAGGAGGAGGAGGAATATATGAGACTGTTTGAAGGATGGGCGAAGGTGTAGAGGTGGTATAACTTGGGAGAATTGGGTCCAAAGTCAATAAAGAGATTGTGTTCTGTACTAACTGAGAAACCTATCAGGGGCGGATCCAGAACCTCTTTGACTGAGGCGCAACATGAAACAAAAACTAAACATATGTCGAGGCATGTATATATGGTATTTGAAACAAGAAAACACACACACACACACACACACACACACACACACACACACACACACACACACACACACACACACACACACACACACACACACACACACACACACACACACACACACACACACACACACACACACACACACACACACACACACACACATATATATATTGCATAATGATTAATCGCAATAGAATTATGTGTTTAAAATTTTTTGGGGTGACACCGACCGGGGGGTGGGGAATGTGGAGGGGGGCGGCACGTGCCACCTTTGCCCTCACTGTAAATCCGCCAATGCCCATAATTTTGATGAAAAATGAAGGTCGGTTAGGTGCTATAAAAAACAGGACGAGGAAAAAGAAAGGAAGGAAGGATTAGATAGCAAAGGAAGAGAGCATAAGAAAATGCACGAGAATATTAAATAAAGAGAGAGAGAGAGAGAGAGAGAGAGAGAGAGAGAGAGAGAGAGAGAGAGAGAGAGAGAGAGAGAGAGAGAGAGAGAGAGAGAGTCTATCTCTCCATCTCTCTTTTACTTTATATATCTATTTATCTATCTTGACCATCTCTCTATCTCTTTCTTTCTCTAAACTAGTGTTGACTAGTGACTAAAACTGTTACCCTTATAAATAGTACGTTTTTTAATACACACAAAATATAGAAAACGAACCTATCGAAGGCTAACACTTGTAATATATTTTGCCCCAATTTTAGCTGTGATCTTTGGTTAGTTGTATTGGTGAAGAGATGAATTTACAGTCGCCGAAAGATTTTACTGTGAATTTATATAGATTTCCTTTTTCCTCTCTTATTCCCCATCTTCCACCTCCTCCTCCTCCTCCTCCTCCTCCTCCTCCTCTTCCTCCTCCTCCTCCTCCTCCTCCTCCTCCTCTCGGACATAGGAGTGTGGTAGGCAGCAATATTTCGTGTTCCTCAAGGGTATGAGTGCGTGCCTGTACCAAAGGGTAGGAGGGGGGATAGGTGGGGGGCGGCGCACCTGACGCAGTAGAAGAGAAAGTCGTCTTGAAGGCCCCAACCACCACCACTAACTTTCCACCACCACTACGTACTCTCCACCACTACCATTTCCTCTCCACCACCATTAACTCTCCATCTCCACCACCATCCCCACCAATATCTTCCACCCGCTTCCACTCCCTAATAATCGACTGGTACCACATTATTAATAAGTCACGTTAAATTAACCAATTAATTACCCAATGAACCGAGAATATGCTCTTTTTTTCAGTAATTATCCTCTGGTGATACAAAACAAATAATCAATGTAGTTTATTGCTTAAAGTTTAAAGATAATTAATATAACGAATAAGAATAAGAGTAAAAATGGTATATATACACGTACATACATACATACCTACCTTCCTTCATACATACATACATACAGGACCAGCATCTCCTGGGCTGCTCACGTCTCCCGGTTGAACGTTTTGTATATAAGTTTTATTATTAAGATTTAATACGAGACGTGTTTTGGCGTCCTTCCCTCAGTCTCTCGGGCCAACTCATTTTGCATGCAGTCTGGTCCAATTTGTGAACCTCTCTGTACCTAGGATGACTCTTACTCTCTGTCTCTCTCTCTCTCTCTCTCTCTCTCTCTCTCTCTCTCTCTCTCTCTCTCTCTCTCTCTCTCTCTCTCTCGTTTAACCTTTTTTTTTCCTGTTTATCCTCATTTCCTTTATGCCTTCGTGTTTTTTCTTCCTTATTATTGAAGACAGAACATCAGGTCGACAGAACACGAAAGCGGAATGTCTGTTAATGTTCTTGCTGCACATTAAAGAAAAATAAATTAATTAAAAAACAAAAAACAAAGAAAGAAAGAAAAGAAAAGAAAGTGGAAGAAAAAAAGTCAACCCAGGACCTTTTCATTTTCTACAACGTTTCCGATACTTCTCTGCAAAACATCTTAGGTCGGAGAAGGAGGAGGAGGAGGAGGAGGAGAAGGAGGAGGAGGAGGAGGAGGAGGAGGAGGAGGAGGAGGAGGAGAAGAAGAAGGAGGAACAGTAAAAAAAAAAAGGAAAAGAAAAAGGAAAATTGGGCTGGAGTGTGTATTTTAGAATTTGCCAGCTAACGGGATGAGGGAAGGACGATGCTGGGTGACTCGTGCGTGAGGAAGGGCGGTCAGGAAGGCATTAGAAGCGCGTGCCAGAAGTCCAGTGCCTCGAGGCTGGCTGGCTGGCTTGAAGAGGAAGGTCTGGGTCTTGCAATGCAGTAAGGTCGTGTTGTTGGTAAAGATGGGTAAGGATGTGTAAGAATGGATAAGGATGGGTAAGGATGCTAGTGTAGGAAGGAAGGATTTGGGGAATTGCAAAATGAAGGAAATAATAAGAATAGCTAATAGGATGGATATAATTTTTTGTTTTAGTTTTTGTATGTCACCAAATTCATACATACACACATACACATACACACACATATCAAGGTCTTCTTCATAATATTCTTTCTTTATTCAGTCTCTTGTTATTATCTTTATTACTTATGCATTCCTTCTCTTCCATCCTTCCCTTTTATTTTTCCCTTCCTTTCCCTTCCTTTCCCATCCTTTCCCTTCCATCTCCACCTACCTTTCGTCCCTCACCAGACAACAACACAATCATGTAATACAGTCTTTCTCACACATTCGTTTTGTTTGCTCTGAGTGTTTAATTGCTCCACTACACGTATATATATGTATATTTTTATCTCGTTTTACATAACGTTGAAAGTGGTGCAGATAAAATAATAGTTTTATTCTTCCTACCAAGTACTTTTTATATGCAATTCTGAACAACATTTTCATTTATTGACGTTATACAAAACCTATCAGTACAAACTAGTAAAGGCGTATTTCTTTGCCGCTATCTATCTCTTGTGTTAAGTTAAGTATTGTGTCTGATGTGTATTGTGGAGTATGTAGGTCATGGGGTTGAGGGTATCCAACAGAAAACGAGAAAAAAGAAAAAGAAAACGGAGAGTGGTTTGTGTTGACAGTTCTGACAGAGAAGACGGTGAATAAACAATCCCCTCGTGTAGTTTTGGTCACCACTTTGGAGGAGGAGGAAGAGGAGGAGGAGGAGGAGGAGGAGGAGGAGGAGGAGGAGGAGGAGGAGGAAAGGTAGTGGTGGTGGTGGTGCCTTTTTCTCAAACTTTCTAGATCACAGGAGGGAGAGAAAGGTCATGGTAGTCGCGTTATTTAGCTTGTTAACCATTCTGTACTAATTGGTGTTCAAATATGCACGAGGTTGTTAAGAGTTTGGTTTTATTTCGTAGATTTTTTTATTTTTTTTTATTATAGTTGCAGTAATAATAGTAATATAAACTCGATTGAAAAGAAGAAAAGGAGGAGGAGGGAAGAGGAGGAGGAAGGGAACAGGAGAATGGGACGGAAAGATGGGATGAGAAGGGAAGAGAAGAAAGAGAATGGAAGAGAAACAGCATAATTATTTTTATTTCGCTATAGATTTTTCTCTATTCCTTATTCAACATTTGTAAATATTAACCTTTTGATTGTGATTTAATGCCTGTAAGCTTCCTCTGTGTGCATGGCAGGCTTTCAAAAAACTGACCGACGTGTTAAGGTGAGATTAAACAGTAGACTTTTTATCTATAGCAAGAAAAGGTCACGCTGACAGGTCGACAGGGCGGGAAAAAAGGTCACGCTGACAGGTCGACAGGGCGGGAAAAAGGTCAGTTTAGAATATCAACCTGAAGTAAATATCATGAAATCATTTTATTTTCTCCTATTTCTTCTGTTGATTATTTCACCTTTTTTTTCTTTAGTTTTATCGTGTGTTGATCCTTGTTTTTTCATATATTTCGGTTCAGATATTCATATATTTATTTTCTCTCTTTCTCTCACACTCCTTCTCTTCCTCTCCTTCTCTCCCTTATACTATGGGTCACGACAAGGGAGCGAGGACCCTTATTCCCCTCATCCTCTTCTCTTCTCCTATTGCTTCTCTCTCCTCTATCCCGCCACGCCCTCTCTCCCCTCACCAAGACCTCTTAAGTTCCTGCGGTGCCGCCTCGAGTCTGGAAATTGAGATGAAAAATTTGGCACTTCCAATTTTTTCTGTTTTTTTCCCCCTTGAGAGAGAAGGTCTGGTGGAAAATATGTTTTGTGTGGTTTCAGCAGAAGGTTCTGAACAAGGTAATTAAGATGACCTGCACCCCTGATTACTGCCTGTGGATGGGGGGGGAGGAAGGGAGGAGGAAATGTGGGTAGGGAAGGAAGGAAGGAAAGGGTTAAGGGAAGGAAAGAAGGAAGGAAGGAAGGGGAGAAGTGCGAGAGGGATATATGTGTGTTTGTATGTGTGTATATTTTTTTCACTTTCCTTGGGTAACGAAAATGAGGTTCACATTGACGTGCCGTGTGTCCATTAGTCTCCTTATTATGCATCACGTATTATTTTTTTCCCCAAACATATATTTCCCTTACTTTTTTATTTTATTTTTTGTACCCGAAAACTATGTTACCAAATTTTTTCAGAACAAATTCCAAACATATTTCAGCATGATACAAAAATTCTCTCTCTCTCTCTCTCTCTCTCTCTCTCTCTCTCTCTCTCTCTCTCTCTCTCTCTCTCTCTCTCTCTCTCTCTCTCTCTCTCTCTCTCTCTCTCTCTCTCTCTCTCTCTCTCTCTCTCTCTCTCTCTCTCTCTCTCTTTTCTCTCTCTCTCTCGACTATTGAAGAAACACTGAGATAAGATATGTCCAGATAACAAGATTAACTAAGCTATGAAACATGGCGCGTTTCATAATTCATATTAAACCCGCTGCTATTTATTCCCGAATTTATTATTGTTAATTAAATTGGACTCAAAACTCCCAACGCTGCAGTCTGGAAATATTTTACGATGCGTGGAGAAAATTACTGCACGGGACTGTCTGTATGCTTTTATAAATTGGCGTTTTATGTGGACGTGCGATTAATTAGTGTATGTGTCTGTGTGTCTGTCTGTGTCTCTATGGGGAGCTGACGGGTCGTTGGTACTGCCTATACACACACACACACACACACACACACACACACACACACACACACACACACACACACACACACACACACACACCTTGGAAAAGCTAGCAACTATATAACAAATCAACACTATAGATAAACACCCTCACGCCCCCTTTCTCTCCCTTAAAATACATCTCTCTAATACAAGGAAAAGTTCACTTAATGCAAAGGGTTCCCTCCTCCCTTAGTACTTAGATGCACCCTCGTGTTTACCTATGATTAAGAGAGAGAGAGAGAGAGAGAGAGAGAGAGAGAGAGAGAGAGAGAGAGAGAGAGAGAGAGAGAGAGAGAGAGAGAGAGAGAGAGAGAGAGAGAGAGAGAGAGAGAGTTATTCACATCCGTATGTCATTATTTTCTGTAATTGTTGGACACATCAGGTGGGGAAAATGTTCATCCCTTTGCCCGACAGAACGTTGTATTACTGTGTTTGGTTCGGTTTTCGTTGATTTGTATATTTTTTCCCCACCGTGTCTAATGTCGACTCGCAAATTGAGGGGGAAAAAACATACTTTACAGGAGAATACACAGCGGTAACCATAACTTTTTTTTTTTATAATATTTTTAACTGTTTTTTTTTATACCTGTTGATCTGTGGTGATTGCAACTCAAAGGAATTATCAGGAAATTCATCTCACTATTACCAGTCCATTGAGGTCAGACGGAAAGGTGGAGGATATGCGAGGATCAACCTTAGTGTACCTCATAATTTAAGTCTTTAAATATAGTGCAGTTTATCCCTTAACTTGCTTAACATATATATTTAAAGTTTTATATAACTACTCAACTCATTGCAATCTGTCTATGCCTTACCTTAAAGCTTACCTGCAGCTGTACATTAGCAAGGTAGTAATGCACTCACCTGTTAACGCTTCCTCATTTAGAAACAGTGACGGAGGTGATGTAAACAGCTGATCAACAGTGTAACTAACCATCACAGGCAACAGAGATCCCTAAGGCAGGCTGATCCACACACACACACACACACACACACACACACACACACACACACACACACACACACACACCACGACCGATTTCATTCCCAAACATATCCGATTAACCACGGTCGTAGTTGCATGACTAACTGACTAACTTAGAAGGACTTGTGGAACTGCCTCTAGGGCCGCCCACCTGTAACCTCCAGAGAACAAGAAGACAGAGGTAGGATGCGCAGTGCCACACGACTCTGCGCATATCCAGGGCTTAAGACAGTGTGGTATTGTGTTGTGTTGCCTTTATATAATTGCAAAAAGCCCCGTAGTGTGAGATTATGTCACATTAGCTTCCTCTTCCATAGAGAAAAGGAAGAGAACTGTACGTCAGGTGAAGAGGTGGCTAGTGTGAGAGGAGGGAGACTCAAATGTACCACGCCTCTCCACCTGACAACAGTACCTTCGTTAGAAATATGAAGAACGAAATGAAAGGTTATGACTAGACTCACGCAGGTGGAATATAAATGCTCGCACTCTCTTTATTCATTTATTCATTTATATATATATTTTTAGTCTCTCTCCCTTCTTACTTCGTGGAAATTTGCTCACGTCACTGTACGGAGGCAAGAGCACAGGATAAAGGCAAGGCAAAGATGCGAGTCTGGAATATTAGAGGGGAGGGTGGGGCTATAGGGGGCGTGAGGATGACTTGAGAGCATCGAGGAACAGCAGGATAATAAATGGCTCTTCTAATTAAGTAATTAAAATATGATTATAACAATTTCAGGATAATTAAGGATCTTCCAAGAAATACACATGAAATCGAACCGGTTTATATTTAGATGTTTATTAATTATTTATATATTTTTTTAAAACTTTTATTCTCTTTCTTTTGATCACTCTGCCTCCCTCTGCCTTCACGTTCATAGGTGTAACTGGCACGACTTTTTTGGTTAACAAGGTCTGTGATGGCGTCCTACTTTCTACATGAGTATCACTACAACCCATAGAAAGCTGTAACATAATAGTATTCACCTCCTGTCATTTAACACGTGATAGCCGTAAAAACAAAACATCCTTTGAATATCATAGAGAGAATTAGAGAAAATATATATTGAGTGCAAATAGCCAGCGAGGCGTTGAAACTTGCGTGTGTTGACATACTCCCTCAGGTTTTGTGTTATTGCTGGTATACTTTTTATTCGCAATGACTATTTACGTTATACAAACATTTATCTATTAATTGTATTATATTATTGCAAGTGATGAGTTAGTATAGTTTCGTCATCCCAACATTACCATCACTGTGTTCCAGGTTTTTGGGTCTACATGCAAACGAAAAACAGTTTATTAATGAGTGACTAAAGAACAGAAAAACTAACTGGCTTGCTTGCTTTCCTTCCTTGGCTTTATCTTGCCTGTCATCATCTCCCCTTCAGGTGGTGGCTGGTCGTGCGTCCCTTTAAAACGTACCCCCGTCAGGAAACACCATTGCAAGACCAGTATTTAATATAACTCATTCCCGCAGACAACCGTGAATTTTGATATTAGTTTTCACATCTCTATGCATATTCCTGTCGATTCAATTTAGATATTACCTTGTCGTTGTTTTTCCGTTTGTAATACGATTGGTCACGTTTTTTCTGTGTCTTTGTGAAGCAGTGATTTCCCTTGAGCTTGTACTGTGGTGTTTTATTTGCTTATTCTCTGGTTTTATATCGGGAAGTGATGGGAAAATACCGATATTTTACATCACCTCTCGTGCCCCTGCCATGAAAGTGTAGCGGTAGACTCAGCTTTTTTTTTTAACAACTCTCCTTGTTAAGACTCACACTGTCATGTCATTAATGTATTGAATTATTATTATTATGTTCATTATCATTATTATCATCGTTATCGTCGTCATCACCGCGGTCATCGTCTTCGTCATCATCACAAATGCAATTAGGGAAATGTGTTAGTAATTAAAAATGTATACTATAATTACTCTTCAAAAATTTAATAGGGGTCTCATGTGATCTGAATTCCACCTGTATGATAGGTATTTTGATGACTGTTAGGGATCCTTTGATTGTGGACTAATGGCTGTACACCCTCATTATTATTATCATTATTATTATTATTATTATTATTATTATTATTATTATTATTATTATCATTATTATTATTGTTCATTTTTGTTAGTTGTAATAGTAATGAAGTGTTCAAGAGGGGAAAGTTGAGACCAATTGTGTGATGGGTTTTGGTGAAGTGGTGAAGGGGAGGGGCAAGGAAGGGGCTGAGAATGGAGGGAGAACCAGAAGGGGAGGCAGGCTAAAGGAAGGGAGGCAGGGAAGGGGAGGGGAGGCAGTGCTGGCTGGAAAGTTATAATCAGTGTCGAATAACAGTGAGTGAA
>JAXIVD010004086.1:10000-17500 GCA_036785275.1 Cancer borealis | reverse complement strand
TCAATAATAATTTTTACCTGCAGAGTTATTTGGCCTCTTTTTCGCGACCGGTCAACAGAATAATTATACGAGAATTGCTTTATTTATTAGATTGATAGTCTTTTTCACCGACCATAATTTACACAACAATACGCATGCATGTTTTATTTTAGTCAAAGGAGACCAGTGGGCGTGAGAGTGGAGGGAGGAGGTGGGTGGATGGGTGGGTGGATGGGTTTGTGTGAGTAAGGCTGAAAGGGTGAGAGCGATGGGTGAATGGGTGAATATGGATACGATGGGTGAGTGAGTGATGGATATTATCATCTATGTTATGGTATAGAAGGTCAGGTAAAGTTACATAGATTTTGTATATATGCGTCCATTTTTATTTCTACTGCTACTTACGCTACAAAAGAAGATTATTAATGTAGCAAATTTGAGTTATTTCATATAATTTCCTTAATGGAGATGTTGCTTCAAGTTTGTATCCTTTTATTTTCTACTTTTCTGGAAGTCTTAATGTCTTCCCTTTTTGTTTTTTAATTTGTATTTTTGGTGTGTGTTTATTTTTATGTTATAATTCCACCAGTGACGAAAAACAAAACGTCAAGGCCGTCACTTAAACGTAAATCTCTTGTCGGAATTAACAAAATAAAACACAGTAACTCCACCTGTTGGCCGGACCGTCCGTTTATTTATGTCTTTTTACTCCTTTTTATATTCCTGTTTATTCAACCGTTTATTCATGTATGTATATGTATGTATGCATGCATGTATATACGCATATATATTTGTACATACGTGCTGTTTTGCTTTTCAACCCAATCCATATGCATCCTTTTCTCAGTTTGCTACGTTGTGTACTGTCAACTGGGGAGTGAATGTTTGTGAATAACGTGACTGTAGTGAATAACAACCTCACCCCCTCCCGTGACTTGCTCCCTGCTGCCTGCCTCGTAAATCTGAGTCGCTTTCAAATATTAACTATGATACGGCGAAGAGCAGGGATAGGGGAGGCCTGGTTATGTTTTCAGTAACTCTCTAACAAACGGGTGTGAATGGGTGGACCGTACTACAGGCTGTGCGGGTGAGTATGTGTACCTTGGATAGGATGGAATAGGATGTGGGTAGGATGATGAGACATACATACATACATACATATATATAATACATATCCTGCTTCAGTTTATTTTACTCTCTATCCTTTTATTTCCTTCCTATTCCTCACTTTCCTATCCATTTATCCAGTCATGTCCCTTCTACTTCTCCTTCTTACCTTCCACTTTTATTCTACTTCTCTCCATTTACCGACCACATCTACTCTACTTCGCTATCACATTACTCCACTTCTGTCCATCTGCAGCCACATTCTATCCACTTACTGTCCACTTTTTCACACCTGTTGATTGTCTACTCCACCTCAACCTGTTCACATTCAACCCGCTCCGCCCTGCCGATTGCTACCTTTGTGCGTACTGAGGTAATAAATCGCTGGTCTTCAATATTCTATTCTACGTATGGATTAGAGACGGAGCAAGATGAATTAGTCAGCTGGTGTCCTCTAGGGAAGGTTTCATAGTTCGTTCGTGTCCTTAGTAATTTTTCCTCAATCTCTCAAACCAGAAAGGATTTGATAGATAAGCGGTACGTACCCAAAGTTCCCTATTAAATACTTTCCAAGTAATCAAAATTGTGGCGCCGAATTATCCGGTTCAGTTAGTACACCTGGAAAACTTTAGAGAAACTAGAACTACTCATATGGTAACACTCCTCCTTCTCTCGTCACAGCCAATCACAGGACGGGACTCTTTAGCCAATCATCTTCTAGAATACATGGTCAGGTGTCAACAAGGTGGAGAGAGAAACTTTGATAAAATTAATGTGATTTAAGCTATAACTAATGAATATTTTATTGATTTCATGTATAAACGTAAGAAAATAATATTCCAGGTGAGATTTACCTCCTGTCCGTCAGAACGTAAAGTCGTGTAAGAGAGACACCTTCCTTACCCTCTCATTACGGGTTTGAAATTTCGTGTTCAAGACAATAAATCTTTAGTTCGAACCTAATTACTCTATCGAACATTTCCTCGTTAATGCATCATAGTGCGTACAGGGGTGGTGGTGAAGTGAGTCTGGTGGTTTGGGTGTAAGATGCGATAGTTGTATTAGGTAGTAGTGATGGTGACAATGTAGGGTGAATGATGGAGGAATGGTGGTGGTGGTGGTGTTGGTGTTGGTGTTGAGAAGCAGGATCTGTGAATCGCGTTGTTGGGTGGAGGTGGAGAGCGTGTTGGAGTGGAAGCACGTTACTGGTGGCGTTTATAGCGAAGCGTGGAAGGAGGAGGTAGAGCCAGCTTTGGGAGGAGAGAGGCGTGGAGGGGACAGTGGTGGGGGGCAGTGTGGTGTGTGTGGGGTAGGTAGGTTACGCTGCTCTCTTGACGTTTGAAGGAATTTTTAACTGATGCTGATTGAGCGTTCATTTTTGCGAGGACACGGAATAAAGTCTCCGTTCAGACAGGTTGACGAAGTTAGTGTGACGGACTGCTCGTTCGGCTCAACTGCGTTACGTTCTTTTCCTAAGCGGAGGAAAAAATGCATAAGCGATAAAGTGATTGAATTAGTCTCTGAAGTATGCTGGGATAGGTGGTTAGTTTTGCTTGTTTGACCAATCACACGCAGGGAGTGGCCCGTAGTTAGGGAGGAGATGGGATGGAGAGGTAGATGTGATGGGGTGTAGGAGAGGAGATAGGGGAGTAACGGGGCGGAGGGTTGTTGGTACCGTGGATAGCCTCGGCGCTCCTCAGTGTGCGACAGACCGTCGTAGCTAGTGGAGGCGAGTCGGTGCGTTGGCAGTGTTGAGTCGCCCAGTCCCGCTCATCTGACGCTCAAGTTTTCGCTGCGGGGTTTGTCCTCCCAAGTGGTGTCCGCGAAGTCCCAGTGGTGTGACGGCTGGTCCGCGGTGGTGGTGTGTGCCCGGCCCGTGTACTTGACGACAGTTCCGCCCTCAAGAGTTATTCCAAAGGCTGATTTGAGACTTTGTTGAGTTAGAGGTGCCGCACGCAACGCAACATTACCATTGGCCTGCCACGCTGCCGCTGCTCCCCGACAAGATGCTCGCCAGGTTATCTGCTCGACTCCTGCTGCTCTTCCTTCTACTACAAGGTAAATACTCCATCAAGACTTGCTTTTGACCGACATTCCCCTGTGTTTACCTTTCCCTTGGCTGCGATGGTGCCCGACACAAGGGGCGTGGCAAGGGGCTGTGCCAAAACAGATTAAATAACGTGTATTAAAATGAGGTGGGCTAAATTTAGAAGGTATTTTTTTCGCCGCTGTGCTATTAAGTGATAAGTTTTGCGTAAGAGGTGCTATTAGAGCAAATAAAGGGCTTATCGAATAATTATGTAGATCGTAAGTTATCAGTGCTAAGGAAGATGCATGCGGTTTTAAAGTGACTTAATGCTGCTAATGTTACACACGCAAATGAAGATGAAGGTTCAGGATATTTCAGAATTAGTGTTTGTGTTTAAGGTGTCACGCGATTATGTGTTGATGGGAAGTGAAAACAGCAAAGTGATGCTCTGTTCCCCCGAATAAATTGCGCCATAGGGAGGCATACAATATCCTTTAGGAATTTTGATTGAACAGAAGCTCGAACAAAAACAATGTTTTATACCCATGGATTTTTGATCGGCAGAAAATTTTTAAAGTGAGCGTTTCATGGGGTTGTGTAGGGCAATGCAGTGGGAGGGAGAGGACGTTGAGGAGAGATGGTGTAAGCGAGGCACAGGACGGGATGATGTATGGGATGGAGGAGGCGGCAGTCTGAAAGTGGAGGATTTTGCATGTTAAGAGAATGACGCCGTAGGGGAAGGGACGGAACTGAGTGATTTATTGAAGGCACGAACGATGAAGGTGATGACAATGTAGAGGAAGAAGGAGCCATTGAAGAGACTTTGTGTACCTGCCTTGTAAACCACCTCTTCCTCCTCCTCTTCTTCCTCTTCCTCCTCCTCTCTCCACGCCTGGCGGAACTGATTATTAGGGTGTCACCGTACTCCACCTCACCTCACCACACCCACACACACACACACTGGGAGCAAACACAACACTTCACCCCATCACTTCACCACACCACCCACATAACCTTACCCCATTTTTGCACTCAACCTACTTCAGCATCCCACACACACCATAGTAACTCTTCTTAATCATCCTACTTCATTTAACTTTTCCTTCCATTTATGTTACTCTTATGTTTCTCTCCCACACAAAACACCACCAGAACACCACCACCACCACCACCACCACTACCAGTTAACCTACACCAGTCTGTCCTTCCTCCACACCTTACCTTTAACACCGTATACGAACATCACACCTTAACACATCACACACTTTAGTATGTGTTAATAACCCTCCATCTCTCCTCTACCATTACACACTTAATACTTCCTTCCCTCACTTAATGCGTGTTACAAGTGATCGTGGTGGTGTCATCAGACTAATGCACTTTTGAGTAACCCGACCCCAGAGGGATGATCCGATGCTTGAGTGCGTTCCATCTTGACGTAATGGACGGTTTGAAACACATCGTATACGTGAGAAAAAACAGAGTCAAGAAGGAATTGCAATTACATACCACCATCACTGCACTTTTATGAGAGGGGAAGAGAGAGAGAGAAAGAAAGAGAGAGAGAGAGTCTTACTGCTATATTCTGGTACCGTAATTTCTTTCCTCGTTGCAATTCATCACATTCAACACAGAGCAAATGCATTCCCGTGATGCTTGTTGCGTACGTGACTCCAGTTAAGTTGCATCACGTCACTTTACTTATTTCATTTGGGTATTATAGCTACTTGTTTGAGTGCCTCTTAGGAACACACACACACACACACACACACACACACACACACACACACACACACACACACACACACACACACACACACACACACACACATGCCCCAGAGACTACATTGGAATTAGCATATTTTTGTTCTTTCTTTGTTCTTTTTTTTCTTTTGAAGTTCTTGTCTCATCCTCTCCTGATACTACTACTATTACTACTACTACTACTACTACTACTACTACTACTACTGTTACTACTACTACTACTTTTACTACTTTTGCGTGTCTACACTTTTTAGTTATACTTGTCAATTTCCAACGCAAAATTTGTGTAGGTCAAAACTATTAATGCGAGACTAAAAAAAAAACAACTTTGGGCCAATGTTTCTGTTTCGTTACACACCAAATTATACATTTTACGTGAGGCCTTAAAAAAACAGCGTTTCTTCAGCGCCATGAATTAGTTTTATGATATATACAAAATTTTTTTTTTCTACTGGAGGAAAAATGTCTAGAGCTTTCATGAATTCTTTGCTGCTTGTTTACATCACCGTCTCTGTGTGTGTGTGTGTGTGTGTGTGTGTGTGTGTGTGTGTGTGTGTGTGTGTGTGTGTGTGTGGAGGCTGTGAAAGAGTGATAGGATGAAGACAACACTGAATGTTTCTCAATGTTTGACGATCCATCCTGGCCAGAAATATAAAAAATTGAAAAGGTCCACATAAAGGAGTGTGATAGAAAAAAAAATACCATGTTTGAGAGAAAAAGAATGTCAATATAACGACAATTTCTCTTCTATTAAAGTTGATCCATGCTAAAAATCGCAATGTGCCGAAAAATAATATACGTATATAAGCATAATATAAGCTAAAGGGTCTAAGCATTATTTCCATATTTTATGAAAAAAATGACATGAAATAATTTGAAGGGCAACTAATTGGTTGTGTGTGCGTGTGCGTGTGCGTGTGCGTGTGCGTGTGCGTGTGCGTGTATGTGTGTATGTGTGTATGTGTGTGTGTGTGTATGCGTATGTGTGTGTGTGTGTGTGTGTATGTGTGTGTGTGTGTGTGTGTGTGTGTGTGTGTGTGTGTGTGTGTGTGTGTGTGTGTGTGTGTGTGTGTGTGTGTGTGTGTTTAAAGGTGTGTGTGGGTGGAGGGCGGGCAGCATTTGGCTTCCCCGGCTGTATCTGGGCGGCAGAGGATCCCGGAGTGATAACGAGAGGAGTAAATCTTGATTATTAGCTGTGTTGTGAAGATGTGCGTCTGTTATTGAATTTCTATTCTTATCGAGTATCCGAATAGTGTAAAGTATACGTATGGTTTGAGAGAGAGAGAGAGAGAGAGAGAGAGAGAGAGAGAGAGAGAGAGAGAGAGAGAGAGAGAGAGAGAGAGAGAGAGAGAGAGAGAGAGAGAGCAAGAAAAAAAAGAAAGCCAAGAGAGAGAGAGAGAGAGCTTATTGTTACTGCAAGTTTAAAACGTCGTAACGATACTAAAGATTTTTCTCAGACGCGTTTAAAAGAAAGGAAAGGATATATTTCAATTTTATTTATTACATTACAATTCCTCACACCATCGAACTGGTTAGTATATTGTTAAACATTTGTTACATATGAATAATCGATTTCACTCAACTCAAACTTTCTTGGATGGAACTTAAGTGTTTTTTAAGACTATACTCAAGTGCACTGAAGCCGAAATAATAGAGGAAAATAATGTATAAATAATATATTACATAGTTCCGTGAGATATATCTACGTCCGTGTGGCTAAGTAAGAATACATAGAAAACGTAAAACAAATGGATACAAACGCCTCTGACTTGCAATATCAATCGAGATTATCTGGTGTTACTCACTTGATCCCGTTTGACCTGACCTGAGCTGACTTGACCTGTGAGTTATTCCGGGCTTCATTCCTTGTTTCATTCCTTGTTTCATTCCGTGTTTCATTCAGTGTTTCATGTTGTGGTTTCCTGTGAGTGCTTGTATCCTGTTTCCAAGCTGGTGTGGAGACAGAGGGAAGCTTTACTTTCTCACAAAACTCTCCACATTCGCACGCCATTCCTTGCCTGAGAGAATGAGAGAGAGAGAGAGAGAGAGAGAGAGAGAGAGAGAGAGAGAGAGAGAGAGAGAGAGAGAGAGAGAGAGAGAGAGAGAGAGAGAGAGAGAGAGAGAGAGAGTGCGTGCGTGCAGCCTCCTTTCTCACTACACTGCAACACGCTTAATGGTACCTCCAGTGTGTATGTGTGTGTGTATGTATGTATGTATGTATGTATGTATGTATGTATGTCCATGTCCGTGTCTGAGAAACTTCCTCTCTCCCTTAACATTGGCCGTATATGTATGTGCAGAAATTCATTGGCATGTATCACCCATTTCTCGCGCCATCATCACACCCTTCCATCAAGGACGCTTCTTGTGAGCTCGCCCCTTTCATCTTCACAAGCTCACGTCTGCCGCTAAACGAGAACTTTCCCGCGTGCAAATTTTCCAGATCGGCGTTGAGGTAGTCTGTGATTATCTTGTGTGCAGGATGGAGGTGGGGAAAAAGAAAAAAAAAAAAAAGGTTCATGGCGTTCTTTTCCTGTGCACTGTGAGCCGATTTTATTGAAAGGGTTTTGGCTGGAGTGTTGAGATCGCGTGCTAAGGTAAGAGGGTTCAGGGTGGGTGCC
>JAXIVD010004086.1:0-5000 GCA_036785275.1 Cancer borealis | reverse complement strand
AGAGAGAGAGAGAGAGAGAGAGAGAGAGATAACAATGTGATAACAAAAGGTACACGTTCGCTGATTAATGGTACTTTTTTTTGCTTGTTATATAACCTGCATGTCATTTTTAAAGGAGAATCGTATTTGGTTAGCGAAAGAAAAAGTTAAGTCTTCATTAGGTAGTTATTAAGCCGAACGAGGTGTGTAAACGTACATAGTTTTTAGCACCAAAGAGGAAAGAGGAGGTGGAGGTCTATGAGGAGGAGGAGGAAGAGGAGGAGGAGGAGGAGGAACAGAAGAGTAAACAAAACTCTTCCCTTTCCTTCCTTCCTTCCTTCCTTCCTTTCTTTCTTTCTTTCTCTCTCTCTTTCCTGTCTCGTGTTTGACATAATCGATTTAACTCTAAAAAGAAACTTGCATTGACCTCCCAAGTTCGTTATGTATTTGTTGTTCTTTTATCAAACGTCATGGTTTTGCATAATAAGTAACTCCATACATAGTTTTCTAGTTTTCTTGAAGATTTAGTGCTACGTTTTGAAATCCTCTTTGCTGCCCTCACCCCCCTCCTTTTTTTTTTTTTCCTTGCAAGTCAATAGAACAGTGTGCAGGAAACATGGTATTTTAGGCACGAGATGCTTTGCCGCAGATGGGAAAGGGTTAGGAAAAAAGTTGAATATCGAGTTTGAGGTTTGAACAAAGCGTCAATTTCCCTCTGTGACCGTACGGAAAGAGAGAGAGAGAGAGAGAGAGAGAGAGAGAGAGAGAGAGAGAGAGAGAGAGAGAGAGAGAGAGAGAGAAAGAGAGAGAGAGAGAGAGAGAGAGAGAGAGAGAGACACGAGGACCAGTACACAAGAAAACCTTTTTGAAAGTAAACATTCTCTGCCCGTTTCTAAAAGCTGGTACTGTGAATTCTGTGCACTTTTTTTTTTTATCCCCCTTTCACCTTTTTTTTCAGTGACAAAAGAGCGACTAGGTATCCTATGACTTTTTTTATTTTTTTATTTTATTGGTCTTTCTTTTCCCTTTTTTTTTTTTTTTTTTTTTTTTTTTTTTTTTTTTTTTTTTTTTTTTTTTTTTTTTTTTTTTTTTTTTTGAGCGCGTGCACGAGGGACGAGGCCGAGGCCGAGGCAGAAGCGGCTGATTAGTTTCGTCAGCCGACTCGAATGTCACGCTGTTTTATTTCGACGCCGAGGGGAACAATTCACCCGAACGCCACGAATTCACGAATCATCAACACCAAAAGAGCGACTTAAACCGATGCAAACTTAACTGTTTTCAACCAACTGGAAAACTGGAAACTGGAAAAAAATAAAAACTGGAAAACTGGAAAAAAATGAAAACTGGAAAACTGGAAAAAAAAAAAAAATTATAAAAGATTCCATTCACATTCAATAAGTTACAAAAATCTATTTGCTAAGACGATAATTACATAAGATCATAGAAACAAGTTAATAAATATATAACAGAATCTTAATAATAGTCGTAATATTGTTATACATTCGATATAACTAAAAGATAACCTAAGAAACTACACCCAAACAACATCGTGGTTGTTGACATTCCACCTCGCGTCCCTGAGCCAGCAGACCTAACGAACTAATCTAAACTCACGATTCGCCAGCATAGAAAAACACGGTAGAGACTTAAGGGAAGCATCACTAAGGGGACAAGACTCGCTTTGCAATAGAGGGGAAAACGGCGGAAAACACTCACGAACTTAAATTGCACAGTGAAGTGAATTGAGGGTTGGTAAGTGGAACGGTTTCTGGCGGTCCTTTTTAGTCTCCCTCCCCCAAAAAACCCCTCCAACAAGGTTTTATGTTTTTGTGGGGAAAGTTACGTCTTGCATTCGTGACGCGTTGGCTTAAAGCGTTCATTATGCACTGCAGGGCTAGTAGTGAACGTACGTGTGTGTGTATGTACGTGTGTGTGCGTGTGTGTGTGTGTGGTGGGGGGGGTGGAGTGGGAGTGGAGGTTTGAAGACATGTTTCTGATACGAAGAGGAAAGGAAGAATGACAAAAAAGATAAGAGAAAAAAAAAAAAACGACCTGTCTCTTCCTTTCCTCCATCCTTCCCTCCTTCCCTTCCTTCTTAAAAAATATATATTCTTTACGGAAAAGACACCAACACATGTCTCAGGCACAGGAGTGGAGGAGGAAGGGGAAAAAATGGGTTAAGGAGTGAGGAAGGGAGAGATGGATAGAGTGGGAGGAGGAGAAGGAAGGAAAGAAGGAAGGAAGGAAAGGAAGGAAGGAATCTTGGCCTAAGCTGTGTGTCCTTCGCTGTGATGTATAGGAGTGCATCAAACTGGACACAGGAGAATAGGACATAAAGGATTTTGCGAGAGAGAGAGAGAGAGAGAGAGAGAGAGAGAGAGAGAGAGAGAGAGAGAGAGAGAGAGAGAGAGAGAGAGAGAGAGAGAGAGAGAGAGAGAGAGAGAGAGAGACTGTGACCTTTTGTTTTATGCTATCCTTCATAAATCACATTACAAAAACATCATAGAAGAAGAAGGAGAGATACAGTAAGGTCACAGATAGAATAGCGGATATAAACGTACGTGCCTTAAGACCTTAATAGAGATTTTTAACGTGAAACAAAATACCAATTCGTTCTTTGCAAGGGTGATGGTCTCTGGTGCAGCGGTGGGTCCTTAGAAACACCTTGGCCCTTAGAGACCACGGGGAAGGGGGGAGACTGGGTTCGCTGCCGTCATTGAAGGTTCCTAAAGATTTCGAGACCCTGAACCCCATTGCGAAGCTCCGACAAGAATTGGACGTCATTTCCAGTAATCCAATTGGTGGGCCAGAACAAGAGAGAGGAGAGTCCCAGGAGAGACGACCCGTACCGTTTTGTTTTCCCAATTTCAACAAGGATAAGGCTGACCCAACCTCACTCGTTTTCCCCACACTTTCATCCATCCTTCCCTCATCCACTTCCTTACTCCCCTCATCCATTCTTTATTGCCCCTTGCTTATCCATCCTCCATCCCTGGATTAATTTGAGCTCCTGTCTCACTCACAACACCTCATCCATCCTCCAAACACACCCCTTCCCCTGCTATTCATCTAGCATCCACCCAAAACAAACCCTCACCCAATACACTTCCTCCACCCTGACCACACTCCACCCCGCCCATTACTGTGCCTTCCTCCCTCACCCTCACCTCCACCCACCATACTAATTTCCTCTCACCTGTTTCACCTGTTTCCTACACCACCTGTTCCTAGCGTTGTTTATAAGGTGTAGGTGTTTGTTATAGCGTCTATGTGATTTATAATGTTATGTAGATGTTTTTATTATTATCATTATTATTAGTTTCTAGTTTTATTTACTTCTCAATCTATTTTGTTTTATTTAAGATTTGCTTCTCTGGCCGAGTCTAATTTTCTTCTTCGTCTTTTCTTCGACTTTTGCAACGAATCTCGCGTCTTTTGTTAATTTGAATGCGTTCATAAAAGTGTTTCTGTAGACGACCAACAAAATCCTGCTACTTTTCCAGTATATTTTGCCTTTAAGATTCACTCATTTTTGGAGGAGCGCAGAGCATATTCTGTGAGTTTCTTCTTAGGATAGACTACATTTTTCTTGGTTTGTTTGCCTTGTGTTTGTCAGTCGAGGTGATGTGTGTATGCATTTCATTCATTTGATTGTGTGTGTGTGTGTGTGTGTGTGTGTGTGTGTGTGTGTGTGTGTGTGTGTGTGTGTGTGTGTGTGTGTGTGTGTGTGTGTGTTTATATATATATTTTTGTACCTGGTTTTCTTTGCTTTATTTCTTCTCGTATCTGTGTTGAAAATAGTGAAGGAAGTTGATATATTCATTAACGCATTCTTACATTATTATTATTATTATTATTATTTATTATTATTATTTTTGTTATTATTATTACTATCATCGCCTCCACCTCCATCATTTCCACTTCAAATATTCCATCTCCCTTCTCCTCTCGTTATTTTATCAACTGCTTCGCCTTGCACACTTGCACACTCTTCTTCATATATTCCTCCTATTCCTTCTCACTCGGTTTCACTTCCATCATTAGGACTCAAATTGTCTCCTCCTGCTTCCTCACTTTCTCCTGAAGAAGTGAAGGTAAGACGGGTCCGCGGCTTGCCCAAGTATTATTCCTTTTGACATAATGAGAAGAATTTACTGAAGCGCGTCGTGTAGTATTCCTTTTCCATCCCAGCGGACACCCTCCTCTTCCTTCACCAGAGAGAGAGAGAGAGAGAGAGAGAAGAGAGAGAAGAGAGAGAGAGAGAGAGAGAGAGAGAGAGAGAGAGAGAGAGAGAGAGAGAGAGAGAGAGAGAGAGAGAGAGAGAGAGAGAGAGAGAGAGAGAGAGAGAGACGAAACACTGCTATAAAGAGAGAGAAAGAGGAATATTTAGGTAGCTAGTCAGGAAAGGGAAGTTATACCGAAAATTGCTTTGTACTCCGCCCTGTTTATGTAGAATCAACCCTTTTCCTGGATGATAAAAAAAGTAACATAAAAAGAGAAAGGGAGAAACGCAACTAAGCTAAAGTCAAGTTTGATATAGAAGTGTAAAGGAAGGTTTTTATAGGAGGTAAAACAGCTGTTGAGTCTCATTTCTGTTGTCATCTGTATGTCAACGGCGTTCCATTCACACCTTATCCTTACCCTTCCTTCCCTTCCCTTTGAATCCTTCGTGTTCCCTATAATTACAATGTCATTATTAGTAGGTTATTATCTTCCCCTTGTGATTGTGACGTCATTTGTTTTGCCGTTCCAGTCGTCTTCTTCATTATCATCATCATCATCATCATCTTTCCATCATCTTCCGGTTATGTTTGCCATTGTCACTATCAGTTTTGTCAACATTATCATCATCATCATTAATTTCATCTGACTGGCTGACTTTCCACGTCTTTCCTTGTTTGTTTAGCATCATATTATTTTCATCAACATTTTAGCTTCATAGAGAGGAGGAGGAGGAGGAGGAGGAGGAGGAGGAGAGGAGGAGGAGGGAGGAGGAGGAGGAGGAGGAGGAGGAGGAGGAG
>JAXIVD010004085.1:35000-38970 GCA_036785275.1 Cancer borealis | reverse complement strand
GAGGCGTGCGCCACACCGCCTCCACGCCCAGGACTGCTCGCTGCATTTCTCTTGGAAGGATTTCGTCCAGATGCAACGCTAGCGGCCTCCCACGGGCGGGACCAGACACCACATCGCCCAACACCTGCAGCTGCCTCTCAAGCCGCTGATCCCTGCTGGGGGCTGAGGTACCACTCACAAGAATGACCTGTAAGAGGCAGCTGATGGCTAATATAGATGCTGCCATGTCTAGTGCTGCACTTTGTCTGTGAGGAGCAGCAAGTGAATGACTGCAGCAATGAGGACCCTTTCACGTCCAGCCCACAACGCTACTGCCGCTGATCTGACCTATACTTATACATCGATGCTATTGATGTTAAGTGTCAACAAGAGTAATATGCTATACAAAACGTGTTCATTATATTGAGTGCATGTTGTGTAATTATTGATTGAATATCAACTACTATTTACATAAATATTTATCATAAGTGTATGATGTAACTTAAGGCTGTAAATCATATCCAACAGGAAGTTCAAACCTCTACTCCTGCCTTATACGCACGAACATGAACTTATATTACATGAACGATGTTCTGATGTTATGCAGAAAGTTTAGTGAAACAGCATGAAGTAATCTTGAAATTCTCGTAGTTAAGGTAACTAAGACTCAAAGTGTAAAATGCAGAAGCTACGACAAACCTACTAAGTCACAGGCGATCACCGCAGATAAAGGATTATCTTTAACGTAGAGTACACAGACACTCATCAGGCTCTGAGCAGATAAGAACATCAACCCTTCTCAGCACAGGAGACGTCAACCCACTTGGGGTTAAGATACACTAGAGTATTGATCAAAATCGCCAGTCATAGCCTGCATATACAGTTTTGTCAGGGCCGCCTATATCGTGATGGTTGTTGTGAATAGAATATAGTACTTATTACTAGAGATTGGCCTTTATAGTAAGTAAAGTAATCTGATTGTTACTGAAAATAGTATTTATTGTTGATTCCCAATTATAGGATGATTATTAGATTATTATTTGATTATTATTGAATTACTAACCGTGAATTTAATGTGTACATTGATTATTTATTTCCTTGTAGTCTTGCAAAAAGATTAGGTAGGAGATAGGTATTCTCGCTTGCTCTATTCTTTTAATCAAACCATTATTCACAGATATCCCTCGCTGCTCCAATGAACACCACGACGCCTTGCACGGAACACACCTATGCGTCTTACAACCATTAACACAAACCTTTCCAGTCACAACACTCCTCAGGACGATTATTATGGGTATATCATATCTTGCAACCCTCCAAGTGGCAATGACTTTCTCAAGGCACCAGGCATAAGCTCTTCATGCTAGTATCTAACTTAAACTCATGGAAAAAAGGCCTGAACACTAAGGTCAGGCTACCGAGAAAGACCCTGAATCTCTTCGTGGCTTGTCAATGTGGCTTCTGACCAAACTTCGTTAGAGCATCAAGTGTGTGGCATAAAATATACAAAGAGGACCAGCACATTAAACATTCATAATTAATTAAATTACAAGTACATGTGATAGTGTTCAAGACACTAGCGAGTCACTTTTTCCAATAACTGTTCCAGTTATAATGACAAAAAAACACAACTAAAAGACATATCTATAGTATGTGTCTTACCTTCCCTTTTCAGTCTGGCATGGTGGTCCCGTGTTCAGGACTCCGTGTTAAAAATTCATCTACACCATATTAGTAGCATAATAATGGTTTAAGCTTCAGTGTACGGCAGCGAGGCAGCCATGGAAATCTTACCAGAACTAGCGACCTCCACATGTTTGGGACTAATCTTTGTGAAGTTATTCCGTCTCTTTTCACATGTTAACAAGGAAACACCAATCAAATAAAAACAAATTCCTACTGGGCTTCTGCCTCGACGATAGCTGTGCACGAGACGAAAAAATGCAGCTAATGATAACACTTAAATGACTGGGTTTAGCGGCGGCAGGCAATGGACTTCCTTTTTCGGTGGCGGTGGAATAGCAGCTCCAATAGCAGAGTGATTCCGCCGGCCACCCAGGCGAAGAAGAGGATGTAAAAGACGCCCTGAAGGTGCCGCAAATTAAGGGGCGGGGTGTCGCCGCCCACTGCAGAGTCTCCTCGATCTCTGCGGCGTACCTTAGCCTTGATCCAATCCTTTGTCTCCACCTTGTGGCAGGAACATTGTGAATGACATAATGTGAGTAAATGGAAAACAAATATGAATGATAATTAATGTTACGTTGTATCCTGCAGAAGGTCAACAGCTGCTCGCTGGCTGGAAAGTTTCGGTGACATCTGTGAAAGGCTTGTGCTATATTTAATAAGACAAGAGACTGGGCTGGCTAAGGAGAAACAAGTCCACGTCCCCTGCAAGTCCAGCACCCAGCTGCTACCTGCTTACCTGGCCACAGTCACGGCCGGCGTGCGGTCTACGTAGAGACTTCACGTTCAATTGGAATAAATGATAATTGATTATATATATATATATATATATATATATATATATATATATATATATATATATATATATATATATATATATATATATATATATATTGAGCTACATTTAGCGTAGTAGAACTTTTTAATATCTAATGAAATGAAAGTCATCATCATGCATCCAGAATGCTACAAGGAAACATTCGTGAAAAATTCCAATGGAGGGATCTCTTTACCAAAATGTTATTGCTAATTTTATTACTATATTCATTATTATTATCATAATTTTCATTATTACTGTTACAGATTGACCATCACTAACCCGGCAATCAATATTCCGGTTCCATCAGTTTTCCACCATGAGTTTAAAATTTCCCAGGTTGGAGCGCCACTATATTCGGGAAGCACCGTTTATGTTCTGATGGGGTTATACCCAGAATCAGCTGCATGCTCATGGTTTCGACAGCAAACATTCTCATTTATTTGGTGTAATTGTTAAATTCTGCTGCGGTATAACCCCTTCATGGATTCGGTGATTGAGGGTTTTAAAAGACAATCAGCTTATACGTGAACTTCTTGTTTACGCTAAGGATGTAACTAATCCTGCTGCCAAGGAGCTTATATCAAGGAAAAATGACGATGCTGTAGCTGAATGGCTGCATGCTTATGATAATGTGCCTACAATTCATCATTACACTGATTATGAAAGTTAACATATGGATGTAAGTCCAGAGAAAAATGGCAGTGAAGTAGAAAGCAGTGATGAAAATGAGGAAGATGTGAGTGAAAGAGAACGAATCTTTATTGACAGGTTAAGTAAGAACCGCAATAGTTTTCTCTTACAATATATATACATCATATAGAGAGTCAGGAGACGAAACGTTAATAATCCGATAATTTCAATAAACGAAGCTGTCCTGATATCCCGTGGTTGACGGATTATTGATGGGCAACCTGTATTATTATTATGATTATTACTATTATTATTATTATCATTACCAATATCATTATTATCCATATTAGAGTTCTATTATTATTATCGTTATTATTACACTACAATCCCCCCCACCACCACCACTTTCGTACCAGGTGCACAACACTGGCATCAGCAGCAGCATACTAGCATCTCTGTCGGGTGTTGGTTACCTGATCCCAGTGCTGAGTTAGGCCGAAGGACGACACCTGGTGGATGCCTGCGTCGAACTTGCTCTTCCAAGGTGTGTGTTTGGGGAAGAACCAAACAATCTGAGTGTTTGTAACCGCCTCGTCCACCGTATAAAATTCATCCTCCTGCAGGTGGGGCGAGACGAACAAGGTGGTTATTGGTATCAGAATCTCCCATTTCTTGGCTTTAGTTAATAACTTGGAGTTTGGTGTTCACTCATTTATGTTCTCCCTTTCCAAGATTCTGCTCCTTGCTCTGATGGCTCACTAATTCTATCATAAAGTTGAATATTAATGCAGCACGAACACTTTTACCTTAGATGATAGGAAAAGGTAGGCACAAGGTTGATAAAGAAATACGTGGTCC
>JAXIVD010004085.1:25000-27500 GCA_036785275.1 Cancer borealis | reverse complement strand
AGGACATTGTATTTCATGTCTTTACAATCAGTAATGATTGCTGAACCATGGCTGAACCTAAAAAATGATGTTACAACATTGGCAAATAGTAAATTAAGATTACAAGTTTTAGTAAAAAAAAATCGTGTGGGAGTTGTGTATAAAGCATATTGTTTATGGCAAAAATTTCTGGCAAATTCGCAATTATTTCAGAAATAAAACATCATATATTGTGAAATCACCATTCCTGAATATGATTTGATTGTCATCAAATGTCATATTATCGTTATATCGGCTTGGGAATGAATTTTTCACAACAATTCGTGGCGCGTAGCTGAACGTGTGACGGCGAGACGTCCGTACTGAGAAACTATCGTTTATTCAGTATATATGCAACAAAAAAAATATTGCACTTCTTTTTTCAATGATGTTTTATGAGTATGAGAAAAATAGGACAGACGACAATACAAGAAAACACCCAAATATAAATTTTAATTCGAAGCAAATATAGCATTTACTTCTCGCATAACATGATCAAGAGGTCACAAGAAGAAGAAGAAGAAGAAGTAGACCAAAACAAACTTTTACACAAAGGCCAACAACATAAATAGTTCAATTCATTGGTCCCATGACGCTATTATAAGTCTCATGGAAAATGTTCATGAGCAGAAGAAGAAGAAGAGAAGTGTTTCCTCCATAACGGCTTGTGTTGTTGTTATGAACAGCTGATTCCACAAGGTTAGTGTGACCAGACTGGTAGTCGTATCGCTGTAAATCCAGGGAAAACGGAAACCAAGCTAGCGTTAGCACCCTTAACTCTCTACATCAGCTTCTATTGTATACTCTGAATCATGCTTGAATTAATATTTGAAACTATTTCCAAATATTTTGTTTGTTTTCTACGTTTTAACTGAGTATGGCAGGATAAAAGGAAAAGTACGTACGCCGGTAAAGTGATGTATGGTGAAAAGATCATTGGAAAGAACATTGCTAGATAGAAGAGGAGGAGGAGGCAATTAAACCAACAAGCTGACTAGAGACCATTACCAATAAGGAATTACAATGGAGTTATTTTACAGTCTCTGAGAAACGCTATCTCGATGACACTCAGCAAACATTGTAAGTTAATTAGAAATGTTAATTTTTTTCTTCTTGATGTTAATTACGGGTATATGAAAGTATTAGTGAAGTATGAGTATGAGTGAATTGATTACGAGTGACTTAGGGTGTTGTGTTCAAGTTTTGGTTATATTTTACAACTACTCTCTCAACACTAAGGTGTTGTGTATCCTGCCATGCTCAGTGAAAACGTAAAAAACAAACAGAATATTTGGAAATAGTTTCAAATCTTATTTCAAGCATGCATGTATATAAGTATGGACTACATTGGCTATGTATGTATGCGTTTTCAGTTTAAAATTCCAATATTCCTGGAAATTATTGCAAATATGGTGTTTTTATTGGTGCCCACCGATGACGTATGTTGACTAATTTGTTTTTGTTGCTCATAAACATATTTTTCACATTACTCTGAGTTGTTTGCTTTTTGTTTGAGGTTTCTATGATGATTTTAAGTATTTTATTCAAATAAAACAAACAAAAAATCGCCTCAGGACACATTTACGAAAGACCCGATTTCGAGTGCACAGTCACGTACGGTGTATTCTATGGTATTGCATATTAATATAAACTACATGGGCTATGCATGTAAGCGTTTTCAGATTGAAATTCCAATATTCCTGGAAATTATTGCAAATTTGGTGTTTTTATTGGTGTCAGGATTTAATAATTGTCGCCCACCGATGACGTATGTTGACTAATTTGTTTTTGTTGCTCATAAACATATTCTTCACATCACTTTGGGGTGTTTGCTTTTTGTTTGAGGTTTCTATGATGATTTTAAGTATTTTATTCAAATAAAACAAACAAAATATCGCCTCAGGACACATTTGCGAAAGACCCGATTTCGAGTGCACAGTCACGTATGGTGTATTCTATGGTATTGCATATTAATATAGACTACATGGGCTATGCATGTAAGTGTTTTCAGATTGAAATTCTAATATTCCTGGAAATTATTGCAAATTTTGTGTTTTTCTTGGTTTCTTAGGATTTAATAATTGTCGCCCACTGATGACGTACGTTGACTAATTTGTTTTGTTGCTCATAAACATATTCTCTACATCACTCTGAAGTGTTTGCTTTTATTTGAGGTTCCTATCTTATTTCTAAGTATTTTATTAGATGTTTCTCAAAATCTGCCGTAAGGCCTGTTTGCAAAAGGTCAGATTTCGAGTGTCCAGTCAAGTATGATGTATTCTATGATATGGCATATTTATAGATTCAAACGGTTTTCAAAGTTATCTTGACATATTTAAGATCACCAACAACAACAACAAACTGCAAAAGGTCACCATAATGACATATGGTAATAAATTAGAGAAACGTAATTACCTTTTTGAAGAAGAATAATAGGTTCGAAATGAAACACCAATCAGGCCGACAGTGTCTTTGCTCCCAC
>JAXIVD010004085.1:0-12500 GCA_036785275.1 Cancer borealis | reverse complement strand
ATCAAATGACCAACACATTCCCGCCGACTCATCTGGATGGGCGGGGCAAGGCGAGGGTGTCAGCCACGCCCACCTGGGACATCCTTGGAGGTGTGATGGTGCTCTGTCCTGCATCATAAGGAGGGCAGACTGACGGATCTACGCACGCACACACGTACACGTACACGTACACGTACACACACACACACACACACACACACACACACACACACACACACACACACAGACACACACACACACACACACACACACACACACACACACACACACACACACACACACACACACACACACACACACACACGACAGTGAATATACTTTTCAACGCCAACACAGGAGGACACATTCAAATTACACTAGAATTACCAGTATTACAAATACACAACCATTACAAACACAAATGGCATACATTGTGTCACAAATAAAAGCGGCAAACGCGCTATTTTTTACTGCTGTGTATTTTGCTTCGCAGAAAACAGAGGTCTGTTGTTCCTATTACTGTGTTTTGTACGTTGTGTTGGCAACAACCGTGTGTCCTGCCGGCTTGGTGCTCCCACCGATGTCCTCTTTATTGATGACACAACGTGCTGTGAAGCCAGACGAAAAACTGTCCACAATGCCGTTACATAGACAGTGTTGGGTATTTACATGCACTCACAACAACCAATAGTCTCGTGGTTGAGCAGCGTAATAATCTTTAGTTGAAACAAATGAACATCGATGATAAAAAAAATATTATCATTAATCCAGAGAGAGAGAGAGAGAGAGAGAGAGAGAGAGAGAGAGAGAGAGAGAGAGAGAGAGAGAGAGAGAGAGAGAGAGAGAGAGAGAGAGAGAGAGAGAGAGAGAGAGAGAGAGAGAGAGAGCGAGAGAGAGAACATTTGAACATTTGGACATTGATAACTACAGTAGCAATGTAGAATTATATTATGTACATATACACATAATCAGTACATACATACACGTACACACACATATACATAGTTATTCATACATACACATATATTTAAGCACATGCATATATACACATACATACAAACACATTTGTACAGACACATATACACATTCCCACATACATACACACATGCACATACGTATACATATACAAACACACATATACATATGTATGTACATACACATGCTCATATACATATACATACATACTCACATGCCCATACATATATATATATATATATATATATATATATATATATATATATATATATATATATATATATATATATATACATACATATATATATATATATATATATATATATATATATATATATATATATATATATATATATATATACATATACACATACATATACATACACACATACATATATATACATATATACATATACATATATATATATATATATATATATATATATATATATATATATATATATATATATATATATATATATATATATATATATATATATATATATATATATATATATATATATAACAAAATTATCAAAATATTCCACACTGTGGACACAAGAATACCAAAGACTAGAGTAAATAGGAAAACAATACATCGAGGTTTTTGGAGCAAACATCCTGTAGGACTTCATGAAAAATGTGTGGTGGAAACCTCACATTGATGACACGTACAATCCTGACGCAGCTGTAGTGGACGAGCAGCTCCCGGCGTCCCATTCTCACTGCCATCATGGACTATAAACAGGCAGGCAGGTATGGATGAACCTTTTATTAGTCCATGATCAACGTAGGATACGGTACTGCAATCCTTCCTACCCGGCAGTGGTTATGTCACCTCCAGCAGCGGCAGGCTCAGCTGGTGAGTGACCTTGATGACGGTAGGCGAGCAGCTCCAACAACAGGACGGCGCCGCTGGCCACCCAGGCGAGGCTCAGGATGTAAAAAACTCCTTGAAGATGGCGCAGGGTGAGGGGTGGGGCGGGACCATCCCCTACTGATCCCAGGCGGTTTCTCTTGCCTAAATGGGCCTTGATCCATTCCAGATTCTCGACCTCAAGGTAGATACCAGCAAGTATTACGTATCAATCCATTTAATCATCAAGCCGAGAATAATTACTCCATCCACTTAACATAAAGCTGTACGTGCACATGCTATTTTTCTTTCTTGTGGCGATATATATGAATAATTTTTAGTATTATATAAAAGGCAAATGCAAGGAAAAGTTTATCTTCATTAAGGTTCCATGTATCAAACAAAAGGAGCTTTATAAAAAAAATAATACATAGGTACAAAACGTATGTACGTATGTATGTGCATGTGTTAACAGGGCGGTACCACGTCTTTCTTTCATCCTCCACCTGCATGGTACGTAATGAGGGTCGAGGGAAGAGCAGGGCACCACCACCCAACACTTACCTTGAGCCAGTGGTTGATCAAGCCGAAGTAGTGCAGCTGTTGGATGTTCACGTCAAACTTGTACTGCCACGCCGTGTTCTTTTGAAATAACCAGACTGTTCGGCCAGTGAAGAATTTTTCCTCCATCACGTACCACTCATCGTCCTGGAATGGGAGGAAAAGTTAAATGTGTGTGTGTGTGTGTGTGTGTGTGTGTGTGTGTGTGTGTGTGTGTGTGTGTGTGTGTGTGTGTGTGTGTGTGTGTGTGTGTGTGTGTGTGTGTGTGCAGTGCCGTCTATCAGGAAGCGAGAGTTAAAAGATGAATTTAACGGTGAAGGCAGATTACAGCAGAGGTAATCTTGTATAATACGAAAATTTCTACACCATAGCCTTCCAACAGCGGTAATCTAGTGTACAGAGTTGCATTTAGTCTACATTGAGATTCCACCCGCACTACACACACACAGACACACCCATACACACACACACACACACACACACACACACACACACACACACACACACACACACACACACACACACACACACACACACACACACACACGGGAATGCCCATTGTATTTTATAATAAATTGCTGCCGTTATCAAGAGCACGATCACTTTCCTTTGTGGGTACAACAGACCAAGGTGGAAATAGGAAGTTTCGAATATTGTGTTCGTAACAGTGTGTAATGTAGTTCGTACATTTCTCCCCCAAATTGAACGTTTTTGCAAAGTACGGCAAAGGTAGTAAAACATTACAAAATCACATTTCCGTGTAGGGCGTCTTATTAAACTCTCTCTCTCTCTCTCTCTCTCTCTCTCTCTCTCTCTCTCTCTCTCTCTCTCTCTCTCTCTCTCTCTCTCTCTCTCTCTCTCTCTCTCTCTCTCTCTCTCTCTCTCTCTCTCTCTCTCTCTCTCTCGCTCTCATCTACCTTCATTTCCTTCATGATCGAAAACCTGGAGGAGCTTTCAATGGCCACAATGGCGTGCTGGCCTGCCTTAAAGGCTGTCACCGCGTCGTCCATGGACGCGTAAAAGTCCAACTTCTCCCGCATCTTCTGGTACATCTGTCCCTCAGAGTTCAGCACCAGCCTCATCGTGTGGCCACCATTATCAAGCATCGCTAGTCTGGAGGGAGTATGTTGTGTCACTCTTTTTTTTCTGGGCAACGCGTACCTTTTTTTTTTTGAGAACAGCAAAGAATATCATCAAGAATATGACGAATGCGAACAAACTGTTAAATATGCAAGCTAAAGAAAAATTACAGCATAAGATTAACTTCCACTGGACTCCATCTCCTTTCTTCCCAGCCTGCCTGCCTGCCTACCACCAGTGGAGGGTGTCAGCACCTGTAGTCACTGTCAGCCAGGTCTTGCAGAGTCCGCAGGCGCTTCGGGTAGGTGATGCTGGTGAAGATGCTAACCAGGTTGCAGGTGTAAGCAGCCGTGGCCACCAGACATCCGAGGAGCCACACGGCCACAAACACCCGCTGCCACTGGACTTCCGGCAAGGTCGGGCTACTCTGAGCCACCAGAGCCCTTGGCAGGTTCTGCCACGCACCTGTTCCTTCGGCTAACGAGAGGTTCCTGCTACATCCACACGTCACCCTCTCCTTCAGAAACACGTGAGAGATACATTACAATGGCAGTATTAACATTTTTGCCAGTACACAGCAAAACACGAATAATCAAATACAAAACGACAATAAAAACTTCGTTGTTGGAGATGGACTGTACTCCTCGATACATCAAACGTTGGCCGTGTGTAAGTCGTGTGTAGGCCGTGTGTAGGCCGTGTGTAGGTCGTGTGTAGGCCATGTGTAGGCCGTGTGTAGGCCGTGTGTAGGTCGTGTGTAGGCCGTGTGTAGGTCGTGTGTAGGCCGTGTGTAGGCCGTGTGTAGGCCGTGTGTAGGCCGTGTGTAGGTCGTGTGTAGGCCGTGTGTAGAACGTGTGTAGGCCGTGTGTAGGTCGTGTGTAGGCCGTGTGTAGGCCGTGTGTAGGCCGTATGTAGGCCGTGTGTAGGTCGTGTGTAGGCCGTGTGTAGGCCGTGTGTAGGCCGTGTGTAGGCCGTGTGTAGGCCGTGTGTAAAGGCAAATGTTCATGATATAAGTGTTGTTATGAGATGCCATGTATCAAATATTGCAAAACTACTTCCAAATTGTCACAGGGTATTTGGGTGTCTTGTACGATTTTGGCTGACCATCATGTACTGAAATAATACCTTTGAAGTGAATTGCGTAATTAGTTTCATAATTAAAGTATGTGTGTGTATGTTGCAGTGACGAGATAGTCATACAGAGGTCAGCATAGAGTGGACACAAGGTCAGGTATTCAGGTTCCACCGAGACTACTGTACATTTCCGTTTGTCTCAAGTCATTAGCAAAGTTTTAAGCGTTGGCAGCAAAAATCAGTATAATTTGATAAGAATGTGAAAAATCAATTACTGATGACCTCAACAAACTTACCAAAGACGCCATGGACAACACAGTGATGGCAACGACCACCACGAAGGACACCCAGACGGAGGGGCTGAAGGGCCTTATGATGCTGAGCCACTCCGGCAGGGGCTTGGGGCTGGGCACGAACACGCAGCTGCTCTCACTCCCCACGGCGGCAGATGGATCAAAGCCACTAATGCGATCTTCATTGATAAAAAATCCACTAATTGTGAAATTCTTTTCCTTCCTCGCCATGGTGCCTAAACTACCAACCCAAGTACCGTTTTCTATAGCACCCCATTTTCCCACCATCTCTGTGATAGTGTAAGTGTAATTAAGTTTCATTGAAATTAATTCCAAGGTCTCTATGCCTACTCCCCTCCCGTATTGTTGGTTCGCAAACTCCGACTCTTCTACAAATGGTCGATAGAGATAAGGAGGATAATTGATATAAGGAACTATTTCAAAATTATATCCTTCGAAGGACGGAAACCTGTCTGGAAAGAGTGCCTTCCAGCTGCTAAAGTATCCACGTCTCCACGGGCCGAGGAGCTGCACACTAATAGGGGAGAATGGCAGCACAGTGTACACCCCTAGAGTGTCCGGGCTTCTGTCAGTCTCGGCTGATAGGTTCCCGATGAGTGCCAGGTTCACCACGCCACTCAGTGAATCGTCCAGCAATACATTAGGGTCGGGGGACGATCCTAGGCTGAAGAGCAGCCGGTTGCGGGGCTTCCAGCGGAGCCAAAGTGCTTGTAACAACTTGGGTCGAGGCGTGAGCCACACCACCACGTGTAGCATGAAGGAGGAGGAACTGCGAGGAATAGCAGCCATTGCTGTCTCCTTTTGAAGCTCCAACCTTCGGTTATGGTTCAGGCTGAGCATCTGAGTGAAGTGAGGCGTGCGGCGCACCGCCTCAATGCCTAGGACTGCCCATATCATCTCTGCTGGAAGGGCAGCATCCAGATGCAACGCAAGAGGCCTCCCACGGGCGGGGCCGGACACAACCTCGCCCAACACCTGCAATTGCTTCTCGTACCGCCGGCCAGCGCTGGCGACTGTGGTGCCACTCACAAGAATGAGCTGAAGAAGGCATCTGATAGCAGCTATTGCTACTGCTGTCATATCTAATGGGTGGGCGGCAGAGCAGCGACAAGCGTCGGTGTGGCTGATAGTGACAGTAATAGTAGTAGTACTAGTAGTAGTAGTAGTGGTGGTAGTGTAAGGAACCCTTTTGCTACCCGCCCCGAGCCGAACTGACGCCCAGTACACCTCGGATCTAGCTATGCGTGTTCTCCAACACACAGTCAGGGTTTAATTTTTAAAGGCTTTTAAGGAAATGGCGAACAAAAGTTACAGATGAGTTATCAAAGTTTAGTTTCTGTCAGTAACGTGCTTGGAAATGTAATGGAACATGTGTCAATGTGAATAATAAATATGTTTTTGATTTTCTTAAAATTTTATCTGTATGCTACGATAGTAAATAAGAAAGTAGATATATACGTGCATTATTTACGTGTGTGTGTGTGTGTGTGTGTGTGTGTGTGTGTGTGTGTGTGTGTGTGTGTGTGTGTGTGTGTGTGTGTGTGTGTGTGTGTGTGTGTGTGTGTACATGCGTTTGCGCACGCGCATTTGTTTGTGTTCCAGCCAAAAGTCAACTTGGGTTGAGATAAAAATCATGGAGATATTTTGAAAATTAATAGGACCTAATTCTCACACTGAGATAATATTAATTGAAATATGTAGTGATAACAGTAAATACCCTCATCCTGGTACCCTTGAAGCATCACCTTATACCCTGATCACCACTTTTCCAGAGGTTTACATGATTTTCTATTGCTAACTAGTATGGAGCCAAAGAAGTGCCTGAGAAAATTATACCCAATATCCAATAGTAAACACATGATGGAGGTGAGTCAAAGAAAACCAATGTTCCTTTTTACAATAACTTCACTGTTACCTTGTATGTGAAAAAGCTAATTCCGGGCACAGGGAAAACGTCTCATTTTCCTATTTCTATTTCATGTCCGTCACAGAAAGACACAGTGAATTATGAACACCATTACATGGCTGGATTACTATAACATTCATTATATAAATTATTCATGATTTACTTTTAAGCACATTTTTTTTCCTTTTCTCCATTTTTCTTATAACTAAAGCAGCAGATCTGGAATCATAACTCGATGCGCTTAATCAATCGCAGTCTTTCATGCAGAATTTAGTAATGAAGCTAAATGTTCAGATAAATAATGTTTATGCATATAATTGCATTCTAAAATAATAGTTATATAGGACACGGTTTATTTTTTCTTCTCATGACCAAACATGGATACACTGATTCTATTCTTAGTTTTCTTACACCACATGTTCCCCGCATGTGTCGCAGCGCCACCCAACACACGGTGGCGGCGCTGTGACGAACACTCAACACTGACGAGACGCGCTTATTTACTTCACTTTCAGCGTAAGTGAAGAACTGAACCTGATGTACAACCCTTTATAGACATACTAAATAAATCTGACTCGCTGGGTGTTCTTGGGTATTTCCTTGATGCCTGCAGAATAAAGGCATTAAGGATGAGGGTTAAAGATCAGCCACTTCTTATTTTTTCGGCAGACGACGCCAAGCATCTTTCTTGAATGTTCTTGATGTATCACTCAACTCACATGCAAAAATATTATAGTTTTATTTTGATTCTTAAGTTGCCTCAGAACCATGATGTCATTTTTCATAACAATATAAACTCTTCATGCCTTTTCCGAATCCTCAAAGACGAACTTCCTCCTCTGTGTATCTTATTTTCGTATGATTTTTTTTTTAAATTCAAGCAGAAGCTCTCTCTCTCTCTCTCTCTCTCTCTCTCTCTCTCTCTCTCTCTCTCTCTCTCTCTCTTTCTCTCTCTCTCTCTCTCTCTCTCTCTCTCTCTCTCTCTCTCTCTCTCTCTCTCTCTCTCTCTCTCTCTCTCTCTCTCTCTCTCTCTCTCTCTCTCTCGCCGGGAGTCGGTGTGTCAACATGGCAGGGTTGGAAGCCTCTTCAGGATCACTCACACAGTCCTGGAAGGTGGGCGGAGGGGCAAGAAGTGAGCTGGGATTGCCGTCTCTTACCTTCACGGTTTTTCGTAGTTTCCATCCCTCAACTTCTTTTTATATTTATTTACCAGTTAAGAGGGTTAGCTTCTTCATTATATAAGTCTGGTTTGATAAGCGATTTAATTCCTCCATTACTGCTATACAACCCTCTTACACGTATGCTGGTCTTGCCTTTCTGCGCTATTATCTAACCCTGATATAAAGGAAGGCCTTGCATGCATTTATGCTATAACTATATTTTTTTTCATACTCCTTCACAACCGGTAATGGACGATATTTTTCTTATTTTAATGGTGAGTCAAAAATATTCACTCAAAACCCATTATCTTTGCGGTAGAAAAAAAATAATAGTTTTTAAAAAGCCTCAAATTCTTCCTAAAAGGAGACTGCCATCAGGAGGAGTACCAGGTAAGTTATGTTAGGAAGTCACGCGTTGCACACCTGCCAGGGACACATTGATGGGGTCGCAGGTGGTGTTTGTAATGACTTATCTGTGTACGGGTATCAGGGTGGCTGGTGAGCTTCATGTATAAAGAAACAGACATACAGACATACAGATAGAATAGATAGAATAGATAGAAATAAAGTGTGTGTGTGTGTGTGTGTGTGTGTGTGTGTGTGTGTGTGTGTGTGTGTGTGTGTGTGTGTGTGTGTGTGTGTGTGTGTGTGTGTGTGTGTGTGTGTGTGTGTGTGTGTGTGTGTGTGTGTGTGTGTGTGTGTGTGTGTGTGTATGTGTGTGTGTGTGTGTGTGTGTGTGTGTGTGTGTGTGTGTGTGTGTGTGTGTGTGTGTGTGTGTGTGTGTGTGTGTGGGTTTGAGAGAGAGAAAGAGAAAAATGACCATAAGAAAACCATGATGCTCCTAAACTTTCTAAAAAATCTTTAATTCCACGTTCGGTTACGGTTCTTGGGGAGGAGCAAGTTTTTATTACTTTTTTACAGTATTTTTGTGAGACGGCCGAATAAGGCAACGTCGGTTTCGGTTTGAGTATTTTCTTTCCCTTAAAACAAACCTTACAATTTTCCAGCCACTGGTCGCTCCACGTTTCCAAGAATAATAATTTCAACTTTAATACGTCGACGGAATTTATGATACGCAAACTCTTCCTTCCAGTGTTTAAGAAGGAGATCAAATTCCTTCAATCTTACTATATTCCTTTGCTGCTCCGAGGTTAATTCTTTCAGTCATTTCCAAGTTACCTTCTTAAACCTTTTTAGGTGAAGGTTAACTCGTTTCAACGCTTATGTTTATTTTTCTTTGCTTTAAAGGAAGATTTCTATATTCCTCAAACTATTTTTTACAGTGCACTGAATTCAGTCATGGGGGTAAAAAAAGCGAGACGTAGGAGGGGCGAGGAACCTGTGTGACGCCCTTAAGACTTGAAGCACCGGCGGCGTCCCTTGAGCAGCCTAACTTCACCTATCACGACCTCAACGCCGCAGCTGTGCCCGACGCCCGCTTCAAGGATATGCTGAGAGGTCCCCAGCGTCTTCACCATTTCAATATATGTAAATCGGAAACTAAAGTGAATATTAGCATACACTTTTTCCATCCTCATTGGTCCTCCTTGGGGACACACGTGCCCTCTACAGAACAGGTTTTCCTTTCCCAACCTAATAGTTCCTTACTGATTAAACGAAAGTGAACGGTAAAGAGAAGAAAATGAAATTTCAGCACTTTACACACACAAGGGCAGATCTGTGCTGTGTCAGGATTTCGGGTGGTGGTGGTGGCGGTGGTGGTGGTGGTGGCAAAGGCGGATCAGTTGCTCCAAAATGTCAACAAAGGCTAATGCCGCCCGCCATGCAGGCTCCAGGGCGGCCAACTTGCCTTTGTTTCCAGCCAACCCTTCGCCTCGCCTCGCCGCGCCTGGCCGCCCCTGCGTGAGGCGTGACGGGATGGGGGCCAGGTGGGTACACAGGAGGCGGGAGGCGGAAAGGCGGCGGGATGCTGCACGAGGAGTTTTATAATGGAGGTTTTAAGGGAAAATTATCATACGAGAAAGAAGAGTAAGATTAATGGAGGCAATTTCATATTTTATTCCGTAATAAATGAATTAGAGTTGACTAGTTTCCATTTTCTTTATTTTTCTTAATATAAGGACGTCCGTCCTCATTTTTATGATCTTCTAATCTTAATTTATTTCAACATTTCGCGCGTAATTTGGCAGAAAACACGTACACTTGGGCATTGCTACCATGCTTTATCTGAAACCACACACGATAAAACAGAACACACTTTTGTCTGAGCGTTACTGGCACCCCCCCCCATCCCCCACACATCCCCCAACACACACTACTGATTGTTTTCACAGAGGTAGCGTAATTTGCCAGCATCTGCAGCAGAAACGTCCATCTTGAATACATGAAACTAGACAAAGTTAAGGCAGCGAGATTCTTCCTTACGTTTCAATGATAACAATTCAGTTGCAAGACACATGAAATATTTTGCTAGGAACACGGGAGAGGATACAACATGTCGAGATCATAACCAACGTCATGGAAAAGCAATGCCATCACCAAATTAAAAAATATATAATAAACAAAAAAAAAACAGATAACGAACAATAATAATGAACACAACACTAGTGAAGAACAGATATCAGACTGAAGGCAGAGTGTACAGGGAAAGTTGGAAGCAAGGAAAATAGTTTACCCGGGGAAAACGAATGGCGTTAATATTTCAAATTCCAGATTCATGTCTGCAATAAAATTAAATCTATCGGATGTAAAAGCTTAGAACAAGTTACGTGCCTGAGTTGTCTGAGGGAGGGCGAGGCAGCCACACCTGACACACCGGATGGAGGCGAGGAGGAGGGCGAGACCAGGTGTTTACAGCGAGGATTCCACTGCTTGTAGGAGAGAAAGGTAGTTGTGTAAAGGTGTGAGGCAAGATGACACGGCCTCTACTATAGTCTCCGCCGTCCACAACAAACCCAAAAGCCGCAAACAAGACTCAGACAAACCCTGCAAGACCATAAGCCCTTAACAAGACCCTACAATCTCTAACAAGGTATACAGTCTCGATAGTCCTCTAACAAGCGCTACGTCTTATAACAAGCCTCAACAGCTCTTCAAAAGTCATCACAGTCCCTCAACTAGACGCAATGATAGACAGGTGGAGTTTAGTGGTGAGTGATGCTGTGAGGAGGGGTGTGGCGAGGAATGGCAGGGCTATGCATGGTGGTATGGTAACAAGGCGAGGAAGATAAAAGACGACTGGATCTTCTTCTGACGCCGCTAAGGAGGAGGGTTTTGCCCACAAGCTCAAAAGGCGATCCATCTTTTCTAGCGCGGCGGGGAAGTGTTAACCTGCACCCAGGGACGATACCTGTCTTCCTTAACTTAACGACTTGCTCGCAGCCACTTTCATTAAGGATATTCAGGTGTTTTCGGCACCTCAGCGGCCGGGAATAAAGTGGGTGTGTACGGAGCTCCCCTGTAACCTGCACCTTATTTATTTTGATTCGGTAAATAGATAAGGAAAATGTTTGATGTAAGCGCGTGTATTTTTTCTCCTCGGAAACAATGACTCGCTGGAAAACCTTACACTCGCTTGTAATAACTCAGCGCTTCGATGTGCACTAAATACAAATCTTTTAGGCCACGAAAAACACATATATTCAAAATATAGTAGATAAATGTATATTTACCAGTGGCGCAAAAAAAGCATGTGTATTTTTACTGCAAAATCAAGTGTATATATTTATTTCAGAAAAAATAAATCGGCCTGAATATTACTTGTGTTTATTTATCCTTTTAGAGCAATTCAGATACTATTCATATGTGCATATCCCGAAGCGATACGATAATACATAGCATTACATCATATCATGAATGTGTGTGTGTGTGTGTGTGTGTGTGTGTGTGTGTGTGTGTGTGTGTGTGTGTGTGTGTGTATGTGTGTGTGTGTGTGTGTGTGTGTGTGTGTGTGTGTGTGTGTGTGTGTGTGTGTGTGTGTGTGTGTATGTGTGTGTGTGTGTGTGTGTGTGTGTGTGTGTGTGTGTGTGTGTGTGTGTGTGTGTGTGTGTGTGTGTGTGTGTTTGTGTTCGAGCGTGCGCTCATGCGCCTATGTCTATGGTTTCACATCAGCCCTTGTTTGAAAGTCAATTGAACTTCCCTCACCAGGCGTTCAATAAGGCAACAAAACTCTCACTTTAAAGGAACGTCTGTCGCCTCAATGCTGCCAATTTTTTCTGAAGAAATTACGCAAGTGTGTGTGTAAATATATATATATATATATATATATATATATATATATATATATATATATATATATTATATTTTATCATATATGGGCTAAAAATTGGAATTTTATTATAAAATGTATTATTGCTGAAAATTATTCCCAAAGACGTAACGTTACGCCCGTAGCAAAAAAGTCGTACATTTCTGTTCTAAAAGTAAAATGAAGGTATTTACATAATTAAGAAAGAGAACATGGAAATTCGGTGAGGACTGTATTAAATTAACGCTTATTGCATTGCCACCCAGCTGTAATAGTGACTCGTTCCACGCCATGTTCGAATGTTCCATAAAACTTGTGTGGAACTTCTTATTACTGTTGTTATGGAACACGACCCCAAAGATGCATTGCTGGATAGCGGCGGCCAACG